>VXBQ01017281.1:1435799-1451911 GCA_013400175.1 Phainopepla nitens
CTTTTTTCTTCTCTCTCTCTCTCTCTCTCTCTCTCTCTCTCTCTTTTTCTCTCTCTTTAGTTTTTTTAATTCTCCTTCATAGTTTTTGGACACAGGAGACAAAGTGTCTGTCCTACACTGGCAGCAGATATCACTCTTACAGTATCGTCTCATTTCAACAAAATTGAATAAATAGAATGACTTACTGCAGTTTTTTTCCTTCCAAGTCCTAAGGAGACCGAGTGTATGTTGAAACAAGAATTAAACTAACAAAAAAATACCATGAGGAAATTTTCCCAAGCCCTTTTGGAGTTTTGCTGTGTGTACAGAAAAGCACAAATGCCAAAAGACTCATCTGTCTGTTTCTACCTCTGTCCTCTTCATGCTCCCTACCCACAATACCTACCCTTGCTGAGGGTCACCAGGACATTTCCCAGCTAAGCCTGTTTGGCCTTATCATTTTGCAGATTTTTTCTGTTATCTTTGTCCACAGAGTGTATCTGCAAAGTGTTTCTTAATATTTGCATCTCCACTGCTGTGTTAAGGTGTCTTTGGGTTAGCTGGTAAAAAACTAAGAATTCCATGTTTACATACAGGTTTGATTGTCCTTTTGTCTCACTCTTTTCTGTGCTTGAAAGTCAGATGACTCCCTAGGTGAAGCACGAGTTCCCAACATTTCACTGTCATGCTGGTGCACAAGACAGATCAGTGAAGTGCACCTGGTTGAAGGGGAATGTAATCTTAGCCCCTGCTGTCCAGCAGCTTCCTAACTTGTGGGCTGAGATAGGGATATTATGCCCAAGTATACTGAGGGGTTGTAGGGAAGTTGAGGACAACTGAACAGAACCAGTGAACTATATGCTTGGAAAACTGAGGGACTAGGTTGCGTGCCCAGACTCTGGATACCTTTCATGCAACCATTTTACTTTGGCCATTAGCCTGACTTCTCCCAGGAGAGTAGAATTTTCATAAACCAACTTCCAAAGACTGCAAGGCTTTTGAGAATAGCCAAATAAAACCTCCTCCAAAGAAAAACTTCAGCAAGCATATAAAACAAATGCATATACAGCATTGATTTTGGAAAGATTTTGGATCCCTTGGGCACAGCCTTGAAAATTATCAATAATTTACAACAACCCAAATATAAAATACAAATTATATGATTGACAGTTCTCATCATGTAGAAGAGTCATAATAAATCAGGTGTAAGGCATCCACAATGTTTTCTGAATACACTTCAGATATGAAAAGTTACTTTAAAAAACTTCCTCTTTGTCATTTCCCTTCTCTTAAATGAGCATACTGACATTGATAGAATTAGAATCAAGCGTCAATTAAATGTCTGACCTTGAAAATGTTACAGTAGTAACGCTGTGAATGTATTAAGCATTTTGTACTCATCTCAGCAGGCACGATACTATGAATTATGTAAAAATGAGTATCAATTTTTCAAAGCAATAGATGTGACACCTCTATATGGTGAAAACAAAGTACTTACATTAAAAGAGACATGCAGCTGGTCCAAACTAATGTGGTCTAAACAGTCTTCACTTAAAATATTTATTAGATAGAAAAAATTCCATAGTTGCACTTTGCAGTACATGTTTTGTAAGCAATCTTTTCCCATGGTATTTAATGCAGTTATTCTGATGCTGATGTTTTAGCATCTTGACAGCCAGGACATATTTCACCATTACTGGAGTCAGGCCACTAATGCATCTCTGTGTGGACTGTGTCTATTTCACAATTTTATTCAATTTGCAGGACATCAGAATGACAAAAAAAATGGAAAATAATGTCACAGAACCTAACTTTTAACCTCCCTATTACAGATAAAGAAATGATAAGCAATAATTTTAAAGGGGTTTTTTTGTCACTAAAAGTTTACTAGAAAACTGAAAATATTGGCTAATAGACAGCAATTTTTGAATGCATTTTGAGAAATAAAACTCACTTTAACCACTACATTTTCTGCTTTCTTTCTCAGGAATGCTATTGCACATCATAGGGAGGCCAGTCATACCCAGCCAGCAAAAGAAAACAAAGCAAAAAACAAGATTCTCAGAAAATTTATTTCTTGACAGATTAGTTCTTGGCCAGAGAAATGCAAGAGTATGGTAAAATTTTGGTATCATACTCAAAATATTCACCCTTAAAAATATCTCCTTTTTCTTGGGTGTTAGGAAATTTCTTCACCAAAAATGTAATCAAGCATCTTCACCAAAAGGGTTGTCAAGCATTGGAACAAGCTGGAGCGCTGGAGTCACCATCCCTGGAGGTATTTAGAATGTGTGTAGATGTGGCACCCAGGGACACAGTTTAGTGGAAGACTTGGCAGTGCTGGGTCACAGTTGAACTCAATGGTATAAAGGTCTTTTCCAAACTAAATAATTCTGGTGATTGTTAATCAATTTTGGTTTAAGATTTTTCTTTATTTTGGAGTATGTTGCCGGGCACATATGAGAACAAATAATTTTCTAGAGTAACTTTGTTCCACTTTCAAAACCACCTTGGACATTTAAAAACATATATTTCCATATCTTAGACTACTCAGTGACTACAGTCACCATGGATGTTTTATCCAAAAATAATTCACCATTTTTCAAAAGCAACAACAAGTGCAAATCAGTTGAACATAAGAAAATTACCCCTCTCTCTGCATTTGGAGTACAAAATAATGCAAATCCTTATTAACAATAATGTATTGACTGATGACAGATTCTCAGGAGTTACATGCTAAACATACAAATCTAAAAAAGAATTATGCAATTCCATTAGGATAAACTTGAAACAATATCAGATAACAGCCCAAGGATTAATTAACAGCAAAGTTGTAAAACTGTGAAGAAATACAGTCAGAATCATTGCCTCTGAATCACATATTGGTTTATCAAGAATTCTGGAAAATGGGTAATTTCTAAGCTCTACTCTAGCCATACTTTACAATTTCACATAAAAGAGCTAATGCATGTCTGAATAGCTTTACATGTATTTTATATACAGGTATGTTAAAAATGTATTTGTATACATATATATGAAATTATACATATATATATACATGCATACAAAACAAACACGTGCAATATGCAATTGCACACAGTCTCTGACAGACATTCCCATGAAATTACTTTTAAGTAATTGAAATTTTTTAATTTAAGTGATTAATTGGGACTGTCTAATCCAGAAAAGGGAAATCTCAAGGGAGCACGTCATCAATGTACACAAGCACTTGCAGATGTTTAGAGGCAAAGAAGACAGAGCCAGGCTCTTTTCAGTGGTTCAGCGACAAGACAAAAGGCAAGGGGCACAAACTGAAACACAGGGAGTTCTTTCAGAACATCAGGAAACACTCACTGAGTGTGAGGGTCACCAAGCATGGGCGCAGGCCACCCAGAGAAGCCTTGGAATCGCCATCCTTAGAGATATTTGAAAACCATCTAGATATTGGGCAGTCAGTTCTGGATGGCCTTGCCTGAACTGTTGGATCAGATGTCCCACAGAGGTCTATTCTGTCCTCAGCCACTCTATGATTTGGTGATATTTTGGCAGTTTAAAGGACAAGAGGTAGCTGCACTACAATTCCTATCAGAAAAAAGAATAGACCCATTGGAAAGATATTTACAGAGTATATAATTCAATATGGAAATTTATAGTTAATAAAATAGATATAGATGTAAAATTTTTAGAAGCTTCATAGCTCTGTAGCACTAATTACCATTTTTGTGGAATTATACAACACAATATGTTTTTAGTTTGAAGAAGAGATCATGTTTAGCATTGTTAGAACACTGAGGCAACATGCCTAATTAAGGATGCAACTCACAGAAAAGCAAGGTATTAAACAACTTTAATGGCACATATGTGTTTAACTAATGATAGCATTGATTTTTCAGTAGTTTAGCTTTTGAACATAGGGCAGCTGGCTTACTGTTATATATAGTTTTAGCATAGTGCTGGAAGTATTCATCATGAGCAACAAGCAAAATAATTACTTTTGAGACAGGGGAACTGAGGCTGTAAATATTGAAGTAGCAACACAAGGCTTTAACAAAAAGCCTGAGGGATATATAACACAAATAAACCTCCGTAAATTCTCCTCGTAAAAGGTTTTCTACTTCTTGTAGTGTACCAAATGCTGTCACAGAGACTCAAGACAGAAAAAAAACTTCCAGTATCTATCTGAACAGAGATCATCCAGCTGTTAAAGGATAGACACACACTACTACTCACATAAAACTATCTTTTATCACTCAGTCCTGCAATCACTGGGTTGAGGTTACATGATCACTGCCACATTACAGAGCACTACCTCACCATCCAGGAATACTAATCTGGAATGCTAAAGCATGTGAGGAGGGCACAATGTGATTTCTGACATGGATGACCGACCTAGGGGGTCTCAATGCCCTGAACACGACTGTGGGAATGATCAGCTCCCAGCTGACCCTGCAACTTTGTGGAATCTATTGCTCCAGATGGATCCCTACAAATCTATGGAGCCTGATGGGGTCCATCCAGGAATCCTCAAAGAATTGGCTGATGTCATTGCAAAACCTCTCTTGATGATTTTTGGGCAGTTTTGGGAATTCAGAGAGGTCTCAACTGACTGGAAGCTGGTGAATGTCCCAATTTTCAAAAAGGCAAGAAGGAGGTCCCCAGAAACTACAGCCCTTTAAGCCTCACTTCAGTGCCTGGTAAAGTTGTGGATAAGATTATTCTGGGAGGTATTGCAAAACACCTGAAAGACAACACAGTCATTGATCCCAGCCAGCAGGCCTTCATGAGGGAAAATCCTGCTTACCAAAGCTGATTTCCTTTTATGACAAGGCAACCCACCTGGCTGTTCAAGGGAAGCCAGTTGATGTAATCTTTTTGGGTTTTAGTAAAACTTTCCATACTGTCTCTCACAGTATCCTCCTGGATAAAATGTCCAGCACAGAGCTAGACAAGTACGTCACAGATGGGTGAGTGACTAGATTATGGATCGGACACAAGCTTGGGATGGACCTCATTGTGGTGGGTCCTAATATTGCCCCTTTTCTGTTATAGGACTTGTTACATACACCCACTGAAGGTATGCTCTTCCTCACACAGCAGAAGTGTGAGTCTCATGCCTAACCACAGGTGACAAGTGGCATTATGAGCATGCCAGGCATTCCCAGAGGACTGACAGATCAGACCAAAGACGTAGCGGAAATCTGGGTCTTTCTCATGCAGGGTTAGGTGGTCAGATGAGGCACCCTTGGGTAGTTCATGACCCATGAATCACTTATCTAGTTTCTCAGTAATATGTCTGGTTGCACCAAGCGAATATTTTACATTTCTAATGGCTACAAAACTGCTGCACTCTGTACCAAGTCTTAGGAAATGAACTATAAAGGGCAGTTTTCAGCTGCTACTGAACAGTGCACTGCAAGTAAAACAATGCATGAAACTCCATGAGTAGAAATAATTAATGAAGACAATTTTGATAAATTTGAACTTTTTTCTTTTTCAATTACAAGGGTACAATCCAATTACTGTGTTGTAACTGATAGTTAACCCAGTTCTGTTCTCTAGCCAGAAACCAGAATGGCAGCCTTTCTTCAAAAAAAAAGCTCTTCTACAAATAAATAAATAGAAATTAAATATTAATTATCCACCTGACTGTAGAAGTCATTTCTACTAAAGACTAGTTAATAACCTTCCTAGGACTATAAAACAGACTTGTATCACTAGTGAGTATCAAATTTGTTTAAATTTGTTTTGCTATTCTGGATGCAATTCTAAAGGTGTCAAAAGTACCCATCAGGTTTATAAGTTTATCTATATTCCTCAGCCCACCATCCCTAACTTTTTTCTTTTTTTCCCCAAACTTTGGTTGCCCTTCTTCTGGTTTTTTTGCAGAAGTATTGTCTTAAAATCCCAAACTCTATTTTCATGCTAAACAAGACACTGTTTATAGCATACAAGAAAATTATATATCAAATTCAAGAAATTTCACTAAGTTATATCAAGTCAAAGTTACTTTAACCAAGGATAACCAGCTTCAACAGGACCTCAAACTCAAAAACCAGTGCTTATCCTAAGACCTGTGTGACTTTGGTTCTGGTATGAAATATCTGTGCCATTTTAACATTACTTCAAAAAAGATTAGGCAAGAAAACTAGGTGTAAAAAAACCAAAAACAAACAAACAAACAAAACCTAACAATAAAACAAAATGTAAATGTTTGGTCTAATTTTTTGCTTTATAGAGAACAACGATTTTTTTTTAATATGAGTTAACAACAAGCTGCATCCACTTTGTATGTAAAACCATACAAAGCTTGTGAGTAGAAGCTTAATTAAAACCTTTCAGAAAATATTTCAAGCATGTAAGAAGAGGATTTTTGTGCATGTCTCATTAGAAACTGATGCATCTCTATTAGTTCACTACAACAAGAATTAATTATCTTGAGTTTATGGCAGCCAGCTATTCAGCATACATGGACCCATGTTGCTGGAGCACACCCTCACTCAAATTCATGGAATCATAAAAAGTCTTGGCTTGGAAGGGAGACTAAAGATCATCTTGTTCTAACTACTGACTCCCCTGCCACAGGCTAGGACACTTTCCACTAGGCCAGGTTGCACAGAGCCCCCATCCAAGCTGGCCTTGAGCACTTCCAGTGGCAGGGCAGAGACAACTGCTCTGGGTGGATCCATCCCAGCATGAAGAAAAGAGCCCAACAAAAGTCTTGCCTGACAGACTGACAGCAAAGGCTGGGCTTCTAGGAAACAATAAAGTCACTTCCTTACATAGCCCCAGTAACATCCTTGCAGCCAGGCAGTTCCTTTCTTAGGAAATACTTTGGAAATTGGTAGGGTTTTTGGTAGGCAATTAACAATTTTGGAAATAACTACAAGTTTAGACATTACTTAAATACTTTCCTAACAAAGTAAAAACAGGAAACAGAAAGGAATTTGATTGAAGATGAGGTTAACAAATCACTATATATTAAAGCAAGACTGACGTAAAATGTAATAGAGAATATCATGCAGTATTATGACAAGTTATTTATAGCTACTCTGTTCAGATTTTTTTTATGTTTTATAACCATTTTATTTACAATATCTTCATTCTCATCCTCAGAGATTATTTTCTCCTGAAACATCTCAATAAGCAATAAACATATGATAAATGAAAGTTACTACAGCTGAAACTGTAGAAAAGTTGGTGCTTTAAAAACTGCTGGTCATGGTGAATCAGTTCAGACAAACTTGCATTGATTAATGTTTCTGTCAGAAGAGACTATGCCAAGGTTTGCTTTGTCATCCAGCAGAGATCAGAAGTCACTATATGCTCTTTTAAAATACAGTAGGATCAGTTGAAGTATGTCTAATGTTAAAATGAAAACTAAAAGAGCCACTAGAGATTAAACCAAATATTCTGAATGCCATACTGTCTTTGGACAACATCAGCAGGAATTGTGCATGTGGAATTGGCAGAATAATTTAAATTATTTGCACGGTTTTCAAACTGACTGCAACAAAGTACCAAATTATTAACATAAAATCATTAAGGGGGGCAAAGTAAAGTTGTGGTACCGCTAAAAGAGGTAACTTTTAGTTCAATTAACTTCATCAGAACATGATGTTTTCTGAAATACTGTAATCACCGTGATTCAAAAGCTGGAAAAAGAAGCAACAGATGTATTAAACTAGAATGTAATGTAATGTAATTGCAACTTACACACATGGCATACAAGAAAACTATACATCATATCTTTGTTAACTGACATATATTTTCAGAAATATTAGTATAAAAATTCAAGAAATGCGTTTGGAAATATTTCAATCAGTGCAATGCAATGGTATTTTATAGAGATCCATTTCATTCATACATTTTAAATGGTATTTTAATGCTGTATAACATATTTTTTTGAGAGATAAATCCGTTTCATAGAGCTTTTCTTTTCAGGAGATAATTACTCAGATGGCTTTCAGTAACAATCCCTCTATCACAATCAAATGATAATGTTTCTATTCATACTTGTCAGGTACCTGGTCTGGCTGCAAGTATTATTAGAGTCAAACATAGTTCAAAACTGATGAAAGAAGAGGAATGAAAAGAAAAAAAGCCAAACAATAAAACACGAAACTACTCCTGTCCTCTTGATTCTGCCCCATTAAACCTTTTAGACTGCCAAGAAAATTCTGTTTTTCCACTCTCATGACATCGCAGCAACAATAAAGTAAACACACCATAAATTAAATTCACCTTGGAGTGCATTCTTTGCACTTATTTGTATTTGCAAGCACCAGGGGATTTCATTGCCAACAAAAGAAAACTTTGCATTTCATGAGACTAAAACAAATCTGCTAAAGCTTGAAAGGAATATTACTTGATGAACCTGCCAATTTCATAGTTCAGTTATTTGTCCTTTTTCAATTGCAGTAGATGCAATTTGTGTCCATGAAGTTCTGTGCAATTCTATTTCATTCTCCTTCCAATCTCCTTATTCCTCTAAGTCTCAAAGTACTTTTTTACATATTCCCAATGGAACATGAAAAGTTCCAAATTCCTTTGAAAGTTCAATGTTTTCAAACTAAACTAGATTATGTCAATTTTTTCACTTATATTTCAAAGACAGGTATACTCCTAACACACAATAAATAAAAATAAGTTTTTTTAAAAACAATTTATTTTAAAAAAAAATTGTCTTACATTATTTCAGAAGTCAGAAGACTTATAAAAATTTAATCTTTTCTGAATGAGAATATTGGTTCTGTGGTGGTCTGTAATACAAAGATCTAACAGAATTCATTATCCCCAGGTCCAGTCTGACTAATAGCTTTGTACATTAACATATAGCTTCAGAGCCATGACAAAAACTTGCTTATGAAACTTTTCTATATTAAAAGTACGATTTATCACACAGATTTATTTCCACCTTGAAATTGTATTGTCACAGAGAAAAAAAGTTCTCTTCTTCAACAATCAGATAGTGAAGTAGAGAACAGATGAGTTCAGCTCAGAAGCAACCCTTGCAGCTCACTTTTATTAGGTGCACTAAAGACTTTTAGCATTGAAAGTGAAGCTGTCAGCTAAGGAGTTTAATTGCACTGATAACAACAGTCTTCTGAGGCTTCCTAACATAGATGTATTTTCAAGTGCTTCTTGAAGACTTACATGGAGATGGTGAGATTGCTAAAACTTGGCAACCAATAAATAACCTCATTTACTGGATAATTTGATCCCTATCTTGCTTGGTTTCTGCTTTATTCAGCCCACTAAACTATTTCACTGCAACATTAGACATATTTATATATTACAAGCTCTTTAAATCCCACTGAATAACTAAAGAAGGACTTTTTTCAAAGCCTCACAGATGGCCCAAAAGCCGAAGGCTTGTAAATAACAGCCCTTCTAAAAGCTGATGCAGTAGCTGTGTAGTTTCACCCACTCAGAAGCTACTAATCATCTTCTCTGTGAATTGTTGTTCATTTCTTATACAGGGCTGATATATATAAATGTGGAAAAACTTCTGAAATGGTACAAAGCTCTATAAGGCAAGCATGAAACTAAGTGTCATTAGCATGAAGTAGATGTGAAAGCAGAAGAAATTCCAATTTGAGTGAAATGGCTGTGTAGGGAGATGTATCACATGACTTAATGACTTTGCCAAGAAGTTGCACAAATTTTGGACATGCAGCTGGAGTGTAGAATAGTACATTTTTTTAGGAATAATCAAGTTTAAATTCAAAATAGACCCCAAACATACGCTGCTTTTATCATGAAGCCAGAGAGTTCTAACAGGTCACAACTGGAGGGAAAGAGTGCCACTCAGAGAGACCTTGGCAAACCTCACAAAGTTCAACAAAGCAAAGTGCAAGGCCCTACACTTGAGTTGTGGCAATCCCAGACTCACCTACAGGCTGGGCTGAGAAGTGATTGACAGCAGCCCTGCAAAGAAGGACTTGGGCATGGTAGTAGGTGGAAAACTTGACATGAGGCAGCAATATGAGTTCACAGCCCAAAAAGCCAAGGGAATCATGGGCTACATCCAAAGGAGCATGGCCAAGCAGGTTGAAGGAGGTGATTGCTCCCTTCTGCTCTGCTCTTGGGAGACCCCACCTGGAGTGTTGCATTCTGTTCTGGTGTCCCCAGAAGAAGAAGGAGATGGAACTGTTGGAGCAAGTCCAGAGGAAGGCCAAAATATTGATTAGAGGACTGGACACCACTCTTACAAAGGCTAAGAAAATTGGAGCTGTTCAACCTGGAGAAGAAAAAGTTGTGTGGAGATCTCACAGCAACTTCCCAGTGTCTGAAAAGATCCTAAAGAGAAGCCAGATATGGACTCTTCTTCTGGAACTATAGCAACAGGTTACATGAGTAATGGGTATAAACTGAAAGAAGGCATGTTTAGGTTAGATATTAGGAAAAAATTCTTTGCTGTGAAATGATGAGAAACTGGAACCGTTGCCCAGGGAGTTTGCGGATGCCCCAACCCTGGCAATGTTCAAAGCCAGGCTGGATAAGGCCCTAAGCAATCTGGTCTAGGGGACTGTTTCCCTGCTCCTGTCAGGTGAGGCTGGGACTAACTGAACTTTAAGATCCCTTCCAACCCTTAACATTCTATGGTCTCGACTAGATAAAGTGTTTTTCAAACGATACAGAAACACAGAGTGTAGGTGAAAATTCTTCTGATGGGATTTATGCTTGAGAGATAATGAGAGATTTAAGCTTGAAAGCTGTTCTGATTTGGCTTTCTTTTGTATTGATTATATTTTTTAAAGGCAAGTAAGCCCATGCTTTCTTCCTTTCAAATGTTACCTCAGTTGAAGTGATCTCTTTAGCACACCTGACTTTTCACTGCGCTCACTGTACACTTCTTAGATTTGCAGGTCTGTAATTAAGACAAGCCAAAAAGCCAGTAAATTATATTGAATTCTTTTAATAAACTATGGGCTTTTCTCCAGTGCTGTGTATTTATCTAGCTCCTACTCACTCATTTGCCGTAGATGTTTTTTCCTATCCTCTGTGTATAGGAAGGAAACCATCTGTATGTATCAAAATCTGTCTAATTCACATCCTCAGACACTACTTAGAGTTTCATAAAGAGGTGCACTACAGTGACAACCTTTACTCTTCTTTATGCAGCAAGTGTACACAGACGAATCACACTCATCATAAGATGAGCCTAACCCCTTCAAGAGTATTCATATGACTGAAATGAGAAGAATTCATATTTGTCTGTAAGTAGATGCAAATCATTGTTCTTGTCATGCAATATCCATACATCAACAATAAACTAATTTTATGGAGGAACGCTTCTGCTTCCCTGTCTTTTTAACCAAAAAGTCGTTTACTATTCCATTAACTGCAGGTCCGGGAATATTATGCAGCCATTAAAAAGCTACACCTCAGACATGTTTCTAATGGGCCTGTATTTATAGACAATAAGTAGGGCCAGTGTTTTGTCACAGTAAATTATACATGAAACAGTCTAGCCAAGAGAAAAAAAAAGGCAAGTGTCACAAATTGCTAGTAAAACTGCCAGAGCTCACAGCCTGCATTTTAATCAAGGCATACTTTATTTCATTATAAAAATCAAGTAAAATGTTTAACTAAATGTTTTAAAAAAAATTAAACTGCTGCTATAATTGACTTTTGGCATGTAGATGGGAAATCAGAATATTTTTACCTCACCTTTGCCAGAGAAGATCATGTTTTAAGCTAACAGTACTCAGCAACCTGCCATCCAACATGAGTAAAACAATCCCTGAGAGCTAGCAAATTAGTATTGTGTTTCAGACAAGGTTTGTCAAAAAAAAAATTAAGTGCAGAAATATTGATGTTTCACTTTTATGCAAGTATGCACAAGATGTCTCTGCTATTCAAGATGATCAGTTTTCAAATGTGCACAAGAACATATACTTTTCAAATTATTTCTGAATAGAGAGAGCATACATACTCAAAAAAAAAATCTACTGCAATTATAGGCATAAAGTTTTTTAGAATAGATGCTAATATGCACATTTTTTAGTTCTGCAGCAGAAACCACCAGAATCTACTGAAATTTACAGCCTTTCCCTGGCCTGTAGAAACACCAAATTTGACTCTCATATTTGACCTTGGCCTTGCAGTCAGGTCCACCAACCTCCCTTCCTTCAGTAAATGGAACAATGAAGTATACTGGTGCAAAAGAAACAAAACTGACAGATGTTACCAATACACTGCTACAGTCTTCTTGCCTGGAATAACTCATCCTGCTTTTTGATGTTTGTGGAAGTCAATTTATGGCCATCCTTAAAATGGCATAGCTATAAAGTGTTACTACTAGTGATGAAATTAAGTCCTTCTATTCTCCTGAGACAGTATGAGTAATCTGCAGAACCTCAGTTTACTAGATTTCACCATTAAGGCAGAAGAGTTGTCACTCCACCGCTTTGGAAATATTACAAGGCTATAACCTGCCAAGAATAAACCACTAAGGAGTTGAGAGTAATATGCAAAGATTGAAAGATGCATTTCTTGCACTTTGTAAACACAGTGCATAAAGAATTGTCATTTAGTCCACATGCCAATTGTAAGGGGCAATTACACACAGTTCTTGCTCCTAATTCCTCTAGGAGTTGTCAAACATGAGT
Source organism: Phainopepla nitens (assembly GCA_013400175.1). Lineage (NCBI taxonomy): Eukaryota > Metazoa > Chordata > Aves > Passeriformes > Bombycillidae > Phainopepla > Phainopepla nitens. The sequence goes on from VXBQ01017281.1 coordinate 1,448,393, forward strand.
GTCTTCTCCACTGCATGGTAAGACAAGCCTCGCCATCTGTCAACCTGCACTATCTTCTTTCCATTCCACTTCAGTGTATTTCTTCTGTGCTGCTGATTTACACTTATTTTCTTCTGCCAGTACTGCTTTTTTACCTCATTTGCAAAAGAGGTAAATCAGTCTCAGTCAAGGTATGTCAGTGATACTTGTGGGTCCCTTCCAACTTAGCAGATTCTGTGGTTCTGTGATATGAGAAACAACCCTTTTTACTTTTATTTTATATACTAAGAACTGTATTAACCTTGGAGCTTCAGGAAATGTGTGGGAAATTCTTGCTGACTTAAAACCTAAACTGGAGAAGAATTTCCATCATGTTTCAGAGAAATGTTCAGGGTCAAGTTATTTAGACTTTGCTCTAATACTACTTTTAAGGTTCCTGTATGTTTCAACTAATATACTAGCTGACCATACAGAAATATCTTATCTGTAAAAGTGAAATTTCACTGGAAAAATGTGTTCCCCCAATGGTTCCTGGGTGATTTAAATTGAAAACCTTGATTGATCTCAGAGTTCCTTAAGGAAAATAACACTTACTAATATTACCAAGATTTGTAATGAACTATTTAATTCCAGAACCTGAAATAGAGATTTTGCTTTTTCCCCTCAGACCATAGAATCTTCAATAGCAGAGGCATCAGGGTTGGTTAGGTAAGCATATAAGAGGGAGAAAAAAGAAATGAAAAAAAAATTTCTACTGAAGAGGCGCTCAGAGTAGAATTGCAAAGCAAGATCTTTGTTGTAGACTCTCCAAGCTACTTGGAAAAAAAGGGAGGAAGCTGACAGCTTAATTTTTCATACATTGGCCTCAATTCTCATCATACTGTAAGAGCAGGGAAGCCTTACCCCACTTTCCCCTATGCCATCAATTAGAAAGTTCCTAAATAAAGGCATAAATGAGAGTGCAAATCCCTCCCCTCCTGAAAGAAACCACTGGCCAGTCATGCCAGGAAGGGACAAGAAAGCTTTTGGCATAGCCTCCTCCTCCAGTTTCTTCACTGTGGGCAAGTAAGGACCTTAAAAATTTCAATGTCCTGCTGTAGCTAATTAAGGACACCAGTAGATTTTCCAAAAGGGTGTTTACAATTATGTTATGTCTACATTTTCAGTGAAAACCTTGCTTGCCTCCTGTTGTCCACGGTGACTCAGATACTTCAGGGTTATCATCTAAAGTCTCCTTAGAGGCATTTTTCTGTTGAAGTCAAAGAAAATATAGTTCACTGAGAATTCAGCAGAGAGTGAGACAACATCTGGTCTTGAAATATGAGTATTTTTGATACCAGAGTAAGCTATTTTAACTTGACTTGATTTTGTTTTTAAATGTATTTCCACTGTGAATTTTTTGTATATGTGTACACGTATAGGTATATATGTTTGTGCATGCATAGACACTTGTTTTTCCCTATGTGGTTTGATTTAATTGTAGAGATGTGGGAAAATAAAGATGGCTTAAACTATCATTCAAGATTTTTAATAATTTTTAATTCTGATATTGCATAGAGTCATCCATATAAAACCCCTCTGGTGAGTTATTCACATTATGCATGCAACAATGTTTTGGTTTATTTTATTTATAACAAGAGTTGTGAAGAACAGAAAATACAAAAGAAACATTATAATAGAGATTGGAAATTTTTTTCAAGGGGATTGCCATATATTTGTACCCATCAACTATACACAGAAATTAGAATGAATTATGTTTATAGCTGCCTTTTCAGGTCACAATGCGAATATTTAAGTGAGTTATTATTGTCACTCTCCTGATTTAAACTGACAATTAGTTTCCTAACGAACCATTAAACATTTATCAACCAACAGAAATACAACGCTTACTATGCACAGCAGTTCATATTCTACCGGATGGGTTGGGGCAACATTTTTGAACTTATAATTTTTATTTTTCTGTGCTTGAAGAGTAAAATAAATAAAATCATGTAGCAAAATCTTACAAGCGATTATTACGATGGATTCTGTTACAGAGAAATTAATGACAGAATTATTATAGGAAAGTTTCAATCTCATTCATGCACCCAGTTAGTCAAACTGATCCTCTGTATTTCAATTTTTTTTATCATCAGATGCTAAAGTTGTGCCCTGCACTGACACTCAGTTGAAATAAACAGCCTAGAAGTCCCAACTGTACAGGTAGATAATTGTTCATCAGTGTCATGAACAAACTACTTCATACAGGGTGACTGACTTCAAAATACTGAATCCCCATCTGGTGAGACCTAATGAGCAATGGAAAGGTTTGAAAGTAATGAAGCAAGTCCCTCTTAGGCAGATGTTACTTGACAGCTGCATCTTGGGATCCTAGCGGCACTCCTGCTGGCTCATATTAACATATTCTTGAAGATATCATGATGAAACTTGTGGAAAAGAGAGGATCCTTTTCTCTTCAATAGGCTGCATTTTATGTCACTCCTCTTATATCTAATCCACTTAGTAAATTTTGATTTCAAGAGACTGTTCAAAGTTCATTGAACTGTGTTTTTTTCAAATGCTTTAGCTAACACTTTAGCTCACATGCTGCAGGCTGAATCCCTGCAGAAAATAAAATTGACCTAACAGGCATGTCAAGGTGTTTGTTTTTATTTTTCCCCCAAAGGCAAGAGGGAAGAAACATGATTCTGGGTCACTGCTCTTCACATGCATCTTGTGGCATACACACACGACACAGGGTCCCCAGTGAGCTCCACAAAGCTCTATTCTCTCTACATGCTGTTCAGCGGATCTTTACTCTTCCAGGGGGAAAAAAAACCTGATACTGCTACTTGAATTGCACACATAGAACCAACACATACAGAAAAAAATCAACATTAACAGTTTTGCTTGTTATATAATGAATAGCAATTGAATACTAAGTTCCCAGCGTGATCTAAACTCAGAGGATTAGCTAAAGTGGAATCTAAGATAGAGGCAGTCTAAGCTGTAAGATGTTGCGGCTCTTTATTCTATTCCCATTCCTTTTGTGATGGTTTGCTCTTGTTCTCCCCATGGTTTCACCTAACTGGTTTCTCCCTCAATGGTATCCTCCCCCAAGAACCTGTCACTCAGTGCATCCCCTCCCCCTTACGCCAACCATTTCCCTGTCCATCACCCTAGCCCTACCCTTGTTCCAGACCTTTCCTTGTCAATCCTCACATGGGCCAATCCCTGATGTATCCACCCCCTTGGAAATCCCCTTATCCTGGATGCCCCCATTGTCCTGTGACCACTTTCCTCCTCCCCTTGTCCCCCTTGGTCCCAAACCAGTTATGTCAACCCTTTACTCCACCCTCACTCCGTCCCTCAAAACACCACATTGGTTTATTGTTTGTACCCTCCCCTTGATTTGCTACTGTATAAAACCCTGTGCACAGGGGTGGTCGAGGCTCTTGTGTCTTGTCCCATTTGAGGATAATGAACTGTTCTGGAACTACAGGATTCTTGAGCCTCCCCTCGCCTCCTTGTCTGTTCCTCGATGGCGGTTTGCCTCTGTCC
>VXBQ01017281.1:1451950-1536620 GCA_013400175.1 Phainopepla nitens
TCTCCGGCACAGTAACAGCCATGACAGTTCCCCACACTCGGCACGGTCCGTCCAGCAAAGTGCGTGGGTGAACCCAGGGCCAGCCGGGCTCCGGAGGGCCGCGTCAGTAAGACTTTTAGAAGAGCTTTTATCCTTGGTGGTAATGACAAAAGCAATAAGAAGGAAACACTGCTGGAGGCCAAGGACATTCAGAAGCTGTAGAATTCCCTGTTTAAAAAAGCAGAATTTTATATTTACTTAGAGTGACTGTGGTGTTAACCCATTCTACACCTGTTGCAAGGCTTTTTGGTCTAATAGCCAATGCAAATTCTAGAATTCTTGATGAGAGGAACCACTCAAATATTTCCAGGTCTCTCATACCTAAATACATTTTACTTATAGTGGAATTTGCTAGCTATCTTCTTATAGCTAGAGTATTTTTTTCTAGAAGAGACATTTATTTTTACTTTAGAAACCTTACATAATTCCTCCTCCTACTGATCATCTTTGAGCAGCTCTGGTTTTTCTGCATACTAGCTGGCCTGGTTTTTTTCTGTCCATTTACACAATATCCTATAGAATTGCAGTTATCTGCTTCTCTAAGAAATTTAAAAATTGTTTTGCACATATTCTAAAGGAGATTACTCATTATTTTTACTTTTTATAAAGAGCAGGTTTGTGATTCACTGCAATGCAAGACACAGAGAATTGGCAAAATAGACATTAGCTTTGTAAGCCTTAAAAGTAGTGACACTCCTGGATGTGGATGTGGCCCTTGGAAATACGGTTTAGTGGTGCTTTGTTCATGTTGGACTCAATAATCTCAAAGGTCTTTTTCAACCTGAATGGTTGTATGATTCTGTGAGATGCCAAGAAAGTTAATTGTTAAACCAAAGTCTCTCAACAAGCTGATCTGCCTAAATACATCATTTACATGCTATTATATTAATTAAAATAAAGTCATGAAACTATGTCTGAGAAGGTTTAGGTTAGATATTAGGAAGAGGTTCTTCACCCAAAGGGTGGTTGGGCACTGGAAAAGGTTTCCCTGGGAAGCGGTCACATATTAATATCATCAAGTTCTTGGAAGTTCTCTTAAACAGTCTAGTATGTTTTCATCTTTTTAAAAATCAAAAAGTCAAAGAATACACCTGAAGTGTTCAGGTAGGAATGATTAAGCTGAGACTAAGTTAAGTTATCATTCTCTCCATGGGCAGCTTCTCTTTTTTTTTTTTTAGATACACAGTCATCTAGACATATCAGAATGTTTTTGATGATTCCTTGATCAATGGCCATGAGAGAACAGAAAGGCCAGTGTATGCTTGCACTTTCCCGGCCTAGAACATGGCCAGGAACATCAACTTCAGACAGCCACAGAAACAGCACTTGAGAGCCCTGGCAGAGGCCAACACAAACTAAAAGAGTGAGCAAAGCATTTCCCAAAGCATCACCATCATCTAATGGTCCAGTTTCCCACGAGGAAAATTCTCTTACTGCTTACTGGTGTGCAGGTGGCCAGAGCCAACTCACACTGCATGGTTTAGCAGCTCTGAGTCTACATTCTTCCTCAGCTTCCTGAGCACAGCTATCACCAGGTGCTGCCTTTGTTCCGACAAGAGGAGAAATTGCTAATTATTCTTACAACCCTTTTCATGAAAATCTGCAAATGGTGCCAAAAGTCCCAAGCCAGGTAGTGTCATATAACAAAGAAAAAGTCCCTCATCAGAGAAATGCTTTCTCATAGCCGGTTAGAGATGGAACAAAAAGACTTGAGAACTATTCTGGATTTTATGCCTGCCTATATCTCCTTTAGAGCAAAGAGAGAATAAAAAGCATATATCTAACATATGACCTCACTTTTCTCTGTCCCTAACTATCTGCAAGATGAAAAGATGGCTCAGTGGAAAAGATCTGGTGCTTTATTGCATTTCTTTTCTGATACCATCCTTTACTTAGACAACCATTTGCCTCATAATCTATCAAGGGAATTCCAATGAGAACATTCTGTTCATGTATTTTATTCTAGCACCTTCATAACAATATATATGAATCATAGTGCACAATTCATTGCAGACCTGCAACTTTGAGTCCATTTTTTTCACTTTGTTTTCATCGTGAGTCTACAAGGAAGTATTCTCTAAGTGCTGTCTCACAAATTAATAGCTACCAGAGACCTGCCTTGTTTCTGTGGCTTTTTTTCTTCAGACTTCAGCTTTCTGCTTTTGAAGTGTTTTATGAGAAGCATTGTTTAACATTTAAATTCAATGTATCCAAGTTAATTCTGACTCAGGTTCTAGTAAATTCAGTGCACATTTCTACCAATGTGAATGTGTTTTAGGCCCACTCATTACTCTTTGAGGCAGTGATGAGTTTTGCAAGACAGTAGAAACATGAATTCAAAAAAACTTTACAGGTTTTGTAGTCCATTAAAACTTTCCTGCTGATCTCCATCTGTTCTAAAGGTAATGAATACACGTTTCTTTCGAGCACTCTGCTTTATCAGCATAACAGTTTTTTACCCAAGCAGATTTTATCTCGGATTTCTGGAGAGACATGGTTTGGTTTGGAGTTTTTGGTTAAGGAAAGGGGAGAACAATGGCCCATGTCCCAAAGCTTATATGTTGCTTGCTTTATTTTTCCCATGCTAAGCAGCTACTCAATAAAAAAATTAGACAACCCCAAACTTAGGTTGTGTTGGCACCCTCAGTGACAGAACTACAGTGGTGACAGCTTAAATGACCTATGGATGAGAGTCTCTTATAAATCAATTTCATTGCCTGCAGCCCTCCTTGCAAACCAAAGCAGGCTCAGTTGCTCCAGTCCTTCTGGATTCACCAGGCAGGTGGAGCATGGTGTCACTGCAGTTCTTGCCATCCCCAAATTGCTGCAATCATCGAGCCCTGGTGGACGGGCTGCCTGCAGGTTACTTCAGAGCCTCATTGAATTTCTCTTCATGGGACTGCTGGGTCAGGCAGGATCAGAGCACTAGTAGCTCTGTACAATCCAGCTCAGGTCAGGCACAACAGATGCTCCACTAGACCAGGCTGGATAAGCCAGACCCCCACTGGCTTTGTGTAGGGTCATTTGGATGCGGCTGCATCGCTCTACCCAGCACCTGTGAAATGGAGTATTGCCTAAAGCTGGTGAGAAGCCTACAGCTGCAGCAGGACAGGCATCAGTCATGCACCAGTGCTAACACTGTTTTGCAGTGCTGTCCTGTAGAGAACATCTGTCTCATGGGATTGCTCTTCTGACAGCAGGAAACAGGGCACAAATAACACAACACTTCTGCAGCAGATGCAAGGTTCTGCACTCTCCATGACTTCCATCCTCACTTGTTGTGTAATTTAAGATGTTCTTTGGGAGGTGATCTGAAGAAGATGACACACTTGAACTTTTACAGATCAAAGACAAGAATATATTCTATAGGGAAATATTGCTAGAAAAATAGACTGCATTGTTAGCTGTTCTTGCCACTTTATGCCAGCCATACATAAACAAATCTACTCAGTTCTCCTCCCACAACTAGTAAAAGGTACATCTATACCAAAAAAATATGTTACAAACCAGAATTTCAAAGTTCTCAAAAGAAGGCACATAACCTGTCTCACTGCTGCCTAAATTAAGATGAGATATCTCGTTCAGTGCTGTGGAAAGAAAAAAAAGATGAGTGGCAGAGACAGAACATTTTTCAGATGGAGAATGAAGTGCTCCATCCACTGAACCATGCCCCATGCATCAGCTTGCTTTATTTCTGATACACTTGACCACTCAACTGTTTCTGGTTTGTCATTTCCTTAGGAGACAAGCAGAAATGAAGGGAAGAAAACAGCTGAGGAACAAACCAGGCAGTAGCAATACAAAACTCAGAGCGAGCTGTGCTCTGAGAAGAAAGGTTAAGTAAGGAAAGAAAACAAATACTGGATGGATGTAAAGGAAACATTTTTGCTTTAACAGCTCTGGCTATATACAGAATACATTAGCCTGGCCAAAGCTCAGGGCTTATGCCATTAGCTTGCTTTCAGAACCTAAAATAACAATGTTTTTTTGAGACATTAAGGAAAAACACATCACCTAACATCCCACTGTTCATTGTTAACAAAGGCCATCCACCTGTTCTGTCCTGATAAAAAGCACTGCCATTTCCTACTGCCTCAGCACTTGTGTGTCAATGCAGAAAGCTGACAAGCAAGTGTTTCTGGGCTCCTGGAAGCATTCATTCATGCATACATAAGTGTATCTTTAGAGAAGAGGCTCGTGCTTGAATAGAGGAATATGGGAATTATCCATGAAGACAACAAGAACACAAGATCAGCTCTAAATTTGCCAAGCATTCTCACCATTGTGACTGGGTAAATTTATTACAAGTTTCAGTACTATCTTAATCCTTCAAATAGCGCTTAATTTAATATCCTGATTCATTACCTGAAACAAGCAGGAGAAGGCAGTTTTTAAAGAAATACAGCTCACAGATAGTAGTAAAAAAGGACAGTCTCAGTAGAGTTTTCAAGTCCAGGCCTCATAATTTGATTTTTCAAAGAAAACTAAGGAGACTGGAAATCCAAAAGTCAAAAAGTATACTGCAGAGATCATGAACATTTTATTGGTCAATGAACAATTCAAACAAGTCAACCAACCAACCAAAGAAAAATAACCATAAGAACAGAGGAAATAAAATTCGATACCTCATAACTTTACTCCAGCTTTTCATTCATATTAAAAAATATTGACCAAGTTAAATTGAAAAACACCATTCTACTAATCTAATGAATCTGTTACTTTGGGTTATTTTCAGAGTTTTTTTTCCCACCAAAAAAAAAACCCAAAAAACATAAGCAACAACAACAACAAAAAAAGCCCCCAAACCTTGATATCTAGTTTTGATCAAGTCAAGAACTCATATGCAAGCTTCATTTTCTATTAAGAATTATTTTCCTAGATCAGCAGATCCTAAATTAAAAAAACAAAAAGCAAAAGAGATACTTAGAAGTTGAAGGGTATATCAGCAAAGAAGAGGAGTAAAAACATACCATTAGTAGAATAAACATAATTTTCTTTAACGGGGCCTGTATATTTTATTGTAGGCTCATTTTCAAACTTCTTTGCATTGTGAATATTTTTTAGATAAAAAGAAAGAAGCTTGACCATGGTTTTGGCAAAGTATGATTATGACTTTTGACTTAATAGGAAGTATTTTTACAGCTGTCATGCCTGTTATGGACCAGACATGCACTAGATACAGTTGCACTGATCATTTAAACAAACAAAATCCAAGTTAGAAATCTTACCTTGTAGTTTTCTTGCTGCAAGGCTTATAAAGTAGCTACAACATCACTTATTTGTCCCAGAAATATCAAGGAGGCCATGATGATGATGATGATTTTCTTACATTCCCTATTATGTGATCACATTCATGCACAAACAAATTATTATTTCTTTAGTGATACCTAAAATGTTTTCTTGATTATAAATTAAAAACTGAGAACATAATTCAGATATACCATTACATAGATATATGGTAATTTCAAAAATTGGAAAACCAGTGAAGCCATCCAAAATACGTTCAACAGTCAAATAAATTTAAATCTAATATAAATCATACAATTTAATCTAATTCTTTGATGCCTAAGGTTAGCAAGTCCACTGGTATGGTAGAGTTGGGAATCAGAACTGATTCAGGTACAGTAATTTTAAAATGGGTCACAAGAAATCATTAACTACTTTTACCTTTCTGTAGCAGATAACCCATGAACTGACACGTATGGATCACAGAAAAAAAAACATCATCTTCTGAAATGGAAATATATTATCTCAACTGACTCTTCCAGGCATACTTCCCTGCACTTGGAGCAATATTTTGTTATCTCTTTAATTCCTAGGAAAGTATTCATTCTCTAAACTGCACAGTTGCCTTAGCTCATGAAAATGCGTTTCATTGTAGATGCTCTGCCAAAGGGTACCAAACCTGGACTTCAGAGCAATTAGACACATCACAGGCAATTAGACACATCACAGGTGACACACTTGGCTCTGAGAAGGGGGAAATGGCATTTGTTCAACACCTAAGCACTTTAGGCCAACTGGTTCATACTCATGCATTTCTTGCCAGGAAGCCTGAAATGCATTTTTTAAAATCACTTTACAAAAGTTTGGATTGCAGCACAGGAAGACAAAATAAAACAGAAATAAATATCATACTCTAAACTGAGAAGCTTGGCTAAACCCACATGGCCATTGATAGATTCTCGTGGTTTAGGAATGATGCTCCCCTGGTGCCTGGGAAGGCTGACTTGGAAGCAGAGACTAGGTCAAATAAAAGGATAAAAGGATACAGCTTGGGCAGTGCAGGAACTCTGATGAGGCTACACCCAAGATAAATATACAAATGCTCCCAAAAAATGGATGCCCAGTCATGAGGTCTCACACTTTTACAGGTTTTGGTCCATTAGCATATTGGAGTTAATTGTCTAATTATAGCTTCAGGTTATGTAGCTCCATCTTCCTTGTTCCCTCTCTTCCTTCACTGTTGTTTACACTCTTGGGCCTAAAATCTGTCCTTGGTCCCAAGCTAGAAAAGGAATTGTTTTGTCTACCTACTCTGTGAAGAGAGCTTGCCAACCCTTTATATGAAGCCTAGAACAGCACAATAAAAGAGCACAGAATCTGAAAAATATAAAAGCTAAAACTTAAGGCATCACCCAATGTAGTGTTCCAATTGAAATCACTCCAAACCATGCACCACTTTCTCACTCCTCCTGCCCTCTCCTTCTTTCCTGCAGCTGGATGGAGAGGAGAAATAGAGGCAGAAAAGCTGAAGATCATGGGTTGAGATACAAAAACTTTACTGGAAACAGCCATGAGATAAAAAAGCAAACAGTAGCAGCAGCAACATTAATTTAAAAAGTGTACAAGAGGGACAAACAAGTGGAGCCTGAGCCCACTGTCACCATGCTTCCCCCAGCCTGGGAGAGACCCCTCTCACCTGTTCCTATAAAGGGAAGTGAGATGGTATAGAATAGACTCTGGATTTCAGCCATTTCCCCTCCTGGCTACTGCAAAAATGAACCTTGTCCTGGCTGGAACCAGGACATAAACACAGGGTACAGAGTAATACCTGAAAGACAGAAAATGGCATAAAATGAGATTTTTCACATTGACAACTTGTTTATTTCTGACAGTCCCACTTGAAAGAGAGCAGTCACAGAAACATCACTGCTGAAAAATTTCACACAGGTTTGAAGTCTTGAGCTCAAAACCTCCCCACACAGGAGCACACACCCTTCAACAGCAATCTAGAGAGGTAAACAAAAAAATCCTCTGGCTTTCTGAACATTTTTGACCCTGTCAAAGAAAGAAACAAGTTTTCAATCCTGTGACTTAGGAAAGCAACATTATTGTCATCAGGGAAAGAAACTTCTTCTCTGCTAACAGAAAAGAGAACACAAATCTTGCTCTGCAGGGAGCAGCCAGATGGTAGCCACAAAATTTCTGGGAAGGAGACAGCTCACTCCTTACCTCTGAAGCAACAGAGATCAGAGAACACCCCTTAGACACATTTTCTCATCAACAGAACTCAAACTGCAAACAGCAGTTGTTTGCTAAGCTCTATTTTATCCCCATATGACTCCAGTAGTCTGTGTAGTATGTTCTGGTGTCTCAAATGTACACCCTACAGGTGTTTTGTGGTCAGTACACACAAAAGCAAGAAAACCAGAAAAATATGGCTAGGAGTGCCTCCATTGCCTCCCCACACACACCACCCCACGAAAAGAAGAGGAAAGTAAACTTCTGCTCAGTATAGTTCCAGTTAGTTCGCCAGCTACATTTGCTGTCCTTCAAACCACACAACTCTGGCCTGGCTGAAGGGATCCCTAGCATTCATTGCTCACCTTGCCAAGGATAATTCCTGAAGTCTCTGGTAAGGGGAGTTGGCAGTATAGGTCTCGTATTGAACCACATCATTTTACAGAGCCCACAGCTTCCTGAGATCTGCCATTAGGATCTGAAATGACACCATTGTCTACCATGGGTGGAGACTGCTATGTTTATATAATATACTGGGAAGACTGATAGCTTAGATAAGAAAAGCCTCATCAAGATGCTTGTGTGAATCTAAAATGTGCAGAAAAGACAACAATATATAAAATTTAAAACTTGGATTGCCACCATACATGTTATCAGAAGCTGACATTACCACATACTTGAAAAGAAAGACCTGGAGCAAAGCTCAGGCCTCTAAATAAGCACCTCTAAATAATTAAGTAGCCAGTCTGGGTTTTGAGGGTTTGATTTTGTTGTTTTGGATTTTTTGTTGGTTTTTATTTGGAGTAGGAGTTGGAAGGGTAATATTAGGGAATCAGACTCACTGCTTTATTTGCAGACATACAGATGCAATGGAGAAATCTCTTGGTTAGCAACAGAAGCTTAGAACCCTAAATTTTATGTTTCTTTAATATAACTAATGATTATTTAGTAGAAACAGACCTGGAAACCTCTTGGGTTTATAGTGTACTAAAAAAAAGGCAACAAAACCCAAACCTGAAAGGGTATTAAAGTGACTGCAACATACCCTCTTACTACATTTGCTTAACCTCAAAAGTGTCCACTACTTTCCTTATGCAAATGGAAAGGAGCACAAACTATATAGGGAAACTTCATGGAGGGAGGCACTGGGTTGACCTGGACAGAGAGGCAGGTGGTGGCCACAGACAACCCTCTGATCCACAGCTCATCAGGATCCATCTTTGAAGTTGAGCACCCACACAACTCAAATATGACATGTGCAAGATTGGATGGCTTCGGATCCATCTTTGTTTACAATTCCAATAAAGAGATATTATCTATCTATATATATGTATATATGTATGTATATGTATATATGTGTCCTTACTGTGCAGGATCCCTCCCCAACAATATACAGCTTTAAATCACTGCAAACAAGAGACATCTCAGGAAAATGTTTTAAGATAATTGATTTCTCATTTTTGAGAAAGTTTGCACAAGTCTTTTTTGCCAAGCTTTTTAGCAAGATACTCCGTGAATGATGAATATAAAGGGAGACTGCATGGGAGTCATGACTGTTTATGGGAAGGTTAATAATGGATCTGATCGTTACTGACATTTTTCCTGCCTTTATTCATTTACCATATGGGAAGAAAGTCAAGGACAGAAAATGAAATAGTAAAGTAATAGCTGAGCTCCCTCCTTCACTGTACTTAGATGAGCTGAATAATATAGCGTCACTCACTGTGAAACAGGGCAAAAAGTCAACAAATGCTAATGAGTCTCCTCCATAGGTTTTATAACATTAAATTCTCTATAGTCTTTATTGGTGTCTCTTCTGAAGCCTTGTGCTAGCAGTAAAGAGAGAAAACAGCAGTTTGAAACAGTACTAGAAGTTGGAGCCTGCTGTGTTGAGCTTCTCAAATTGCTGGGAATGAGAGAGCTTTAGTAGTTCCTGTAAAAAAATTTAAATCTATATTTCAAGTGGCATTTCAATTGCCACTGAGCTGCTGCACAGACTGGGTGGACAGAACAAGAATGCTTCATCTCCTTGATTATTTCCTCAATGGCCTTTGAGCCATTCTGTGGAATACAGCTGAACATTTTCAACCTGTGGGCAAAACTGAGTACATAAATAAGAGTATAACAGTGAATAAGCATTGCCAACAGATAGTGTTTATGAACATGCTCGGTCACAAGGACAGAATGCTTCTTAGAGGAGAAATAAGTTACATTAAAATTGAAAGGGAACCTTAGACAATGTTCCCTGGTGTGTGTGGAGTACAGCTTCTTTAGAAATCCTGATAATGTACCTGATGACCTCAGGGAGGCGTGTAACCCTAATGCCCCAAGTCTACAATGAGCCACTGGGCCTGACAGTGTGCAGCTGCCGGCACCACACAGCTGCAGGAGCACCTTCACCTCTGCCAAAACAGTCTGGTGTCTCCTAAAATTGCCCCCCTCCCATTCTGCACAATGCTGAAAAAACAGCTGCTCAGAAAATGGGTTCTTAAGACAAACACAGTAACCTAAATTTAACAAGATGAGACCAACCATTTAAATCTTCAGCTCTAAACCTGTGTTTTAACTCTTCAGCAAGAACCCCATTTTCTGAAAAATCTCCATAGTCCTTGGTCCTTACACTGGGGACAAACTACCCTCCCGTGTTCACCAGGTTCTCCTTACCGCTTGCTAGTCAAAATTCCTATTCAAATTTCCTTTGGAAATCTGGGATTGGTAGCCAAGCCTAGCAGACTTATTTCACAACTGGAACAATTTAATTTTTTAAAAAGTGACACTAGCAGTCAACCTACATGCATTAATTTTTCATCTCCCTGTATGCTCTGCCATGAGACGAAAGAAATATCTCTCCTTTGGGGAGAAGGGAGCAAAATAACATTTATCTTCCTAATGCCTACTCTAAGCTCCTCGGGCATGCACAACTGTCCTCATGCCAAATTTTTTGTTTCAAACCATTTTGGTGACTCAGCTGGACAGTGGGACAGGATAAATGAAGATATCTGATTTCTCTAGGGATTTTATTCCACATAAAGAGACAAAGCTCAAAAATCCCTGAGCATATGCTGCATGATAATACATGCAGACTGTGCAATGCAGCTTCATGGAGGTAGCCAGTCACATATTCCAAAAATTATTAAGGCTATGTTTTAAAGGTGATGTGCATAAGCTAATAAGCTCAGCTGTTCCCTGCTTATTAGAAGTTAATTCAAGGATCCATGCTGTGCTCCTGCTGAGCTGCAACATTTGCCTGATTAATGATTTTTCAGTATGAGCTAGTAGGGAGTGATTACCTTCCTCTGTTTCTTTAGGCAGTAAGTCTACCTCTGCTACCAAGACATCTGTAAGTGTTTAAAGAACATTTCATCTCAGGGAGAGGATTCAAGCATTCTGTTCATCAAAGAGTGCTGTTAGATCATGGCCTCAAGGTCCCGCTTACTAGTTCAAGTTAAAATTGAAGCTGTCGCAATGTTACCGAGATCCAGACTTTTGTTAATGTTACCTTGAGAAGGAAAGAGGAAAAAAAGGAAAAAAAAAAAAAATTGTAATTTATGTTACATAACCACCCCTTAGCTCCGTTTCTGAACCACTGGAGATGAATACTTATCACAACTTCCTAGCAACTGCTCCTACTTTAAGCAGGGGGAAAACAGTCCTTCCAGTGGCAGTTACCTGAGCACTCTGTAGTGATCCAGGGTTTCAGGGCTCCAGTTTTTTATGTAGCAGGGTATGGTCCTCAGGTGTAAAACTTCAAGCAAATATTGGTCACTGTCCTGCAGGATCTGAGTAATCCAACACACGCAGCTAGGATTTCTATAGTTTCCACTTCTTTTCAGCTGTCCTCCTCAACTTTAATTTCACTGGCCATCTACACAAGCTTTCCAACTCCTCAGTCTGATTTGAGTACAAGAACTCAGACACAGTATGTTTTACCACAGACCACTGGCTCCTGTGTGATTACCTACTCTCTTGAAAGGAAACCTGGCACAGTCTTAACAATCCTCTGTGGAAAAAAAAATCTAAGAGAATAGGAAAAAATGTGATATTATCCATAAAGCTCAGAGGGGAAAAATAGAACACATAAAAATATGATAAAAAAACACCATTAAAAAATTATGTCCCAAAACATACTGCAGTACATTCTGTTCTTCATATAGTAGCACCAGAAAGTTAAAAGCATAACACTAAAACTGCATAAACTCCTGGTTTATAGAATTTACCTTGCTTTAATTTTGGCAATAAATTCTAGTACTAATAATCATTAGGAAAAAAAGAAAAAAAAAAAAGGAAGATAACTGTAGACTGGAAGTATTTCAAAATTAAAGGGAAACCCGGTCTTTATTTGTTGGAGGGTGTTGGCAAGAGAATATAGCATTAATAAACAAAACTACTTTGCATTAGACAGCACATTTTTGCTACAAACACAAATTAAATAATTTGTTTCTGGTGTAGAAATCTATCCTATCAATTTTTCCTCAGGCTCTGTTTTCTCACTCCTCAGGGTGTCTAGCTGCTGGGAAAGAAAAAGCATTGATTTAAGACTCAGTTCTGCAACACTGTTAATTGTGTGAGCAGATTTTACCCACAAGTCATCCCTATGAAACAAATGGAAATACTTGTATGCATAGGAATTAGAGCTGGCTGGGAATTTTCTTTTTTCTCTTTTCTTTTCTTTTCTTTTCTTTTCTTTCTTTTCTTTTCTTTTCTTTTCTTTTCTTTTCTTTTCTTTTCTTTTCTTTTCTTTTTCTTTTCTTTTCTTTTCTTTTCTTTTCTTTTCTTTTCTTTTCTTTTCTTTTCTTTTCTTTTCTTTTCTTTTCTTTTCTTTTCTTTTCTTTTCTTTTCTTTTCTTTTCTTTTCTTTTCTTTTCTTTTCTTTTCTTTTCTTTTCTCTTCTCTTCTTTTCTCTTCTCTTCTTTTCTCTTCTTTTTTCCTTTTCTTTTCCTTTTTTTTCTTCCTTTGCCATTGGTAACAATTTTTTTGCTCAGATACTGCAACTTTTTACAAAATATATGAGCTTGGCTTGCATCTGCTTCTTTCACAGACTTGGAAAGGGATTTTCCATGCAGATTTGCACACAGAAGTTTGGGGTCAGAAGACCACTTTCGTACTGCACTCCCACGGTGCGCACAGTCCAGCAAAGGTCTCCTCCTGGGGCTAACACTGCTGCCCTAGGAAAACTAGTTCCATGCCATTTCAGTAGGGTCAAGAATAGGAAATTTGCTATGACAAGAAGTTCTGCTTGCTCTAAAATAAAATTTTAAGTTATGGTGAAGAGTAACATACATCCATTCCTGCCCTGGTCATTCTATTGAATCAGCACTTGCAATATACTTTCCCATGCCTGTGTGGCAGGCACAAAACATCAGACCACGACTCTTCAGCAGCAGGTTCTTTAGTGGCTGAGACACCTTTCCATTGACAAATCCAACTCTGTAAATTTCTTCTCTGTGCTTGGAAGAATGGTGACATTTAGTATTTGACTCTAATCATATAAACAGATTTTTTTTTTTTGTTTGCCACTAAACTGCTTGGGATTTAACGTCCCTTTTACCTGCAAAAACAGCTTCATGCATAGTCAATACAGAGAGATTCTGTAAAACAATAATTGTGAGTAAGAGAAAAATTCAACTTCCTTGTGCATTACCATGTGCTGTCAGACAATTTTATCATTGTCCTTACTTATTATGTACTGGTCTAAAGCATGCTCAGTTTGAGATTTAGCACAGCATTGACAAACCAAGCGTAACCTAATTTATTCAAACATGTTTGCAGGTTCAGCTACAGAACTAAGAGTGCACCAGAAGTCCAAAATCTTTCTCTGCTGCTCCAGCAAGTCTTGCAGGCTGAGCTGATCCAGGTCTTGCAGCTGTGCCCAAGCCAAGTGCCCAAGCCAGCTAGATTAAAAATAGGAAAGCTCCAGTATTGTGCTAAGTCCTGCATGTGTGTATATATACACATCTGTGTACACATACAGATCAGTAACATGGCTTTGGGTTTTTTCCCTTGAATTACCAACCCATGCAGGAAGTTAAATTTTAGTGCAATTGGAATTTTTCTGTAGATGTGCTCATCTTTTAATATTTTCTGTGGTTTAACTCATTAAAGTTAAAAGGTCTCTTTGCAACCAGATTAAACCAAGCCCTTCTATAAATACAGATTCTTTGTGGGAAAAAAAAAATTAAGGATTATCCTGCTGTTCCTTTTAGATGTCAGTTCTCTGTTCAATGTTATGTCAGAGATGTGTGAGTGGCTTTAGAAGCAAAGTACAATTTTATAGGCCTGGCATACAGTGATAAACTGAGTCCTATTCAAGAAGAAACACAACTTCATCAGCAAGGACTTGGATCAATGCTCATACAATCAATCCCGTGACAGGAGAAACAGGGGCTTGTTATGACCATCACACACATATACATCGTACAGATGAGGTTTCCTATTGATGTCTGTTGTAGAGGAAAAGGACTGGTCTAATTAAACCTGAGGACCTGGGAGAAATATATTCAAGTCTCCTCATCTGGGATAGATTTGCTGTGGGACTCGGCCTGTGGCAAAGTCCTGTGCTTAAGATTCCCATTTATAGTAAGTGGAAAAGTAGCTTTTTCATTTCTTTCAGGGATTTTGTGCAGATAAATATGTGGTACTTACAAGCTCCATGTAAGAATGTAAAACAGAATCTGAACAACAGCCTCAAGAAGATGAGCGTGATACTTATTCTTTTAAAGCAAGGATATTAAACCAGTCAAGCAGAAGTATATCATTAAACTATTCTTCTTTCCAAGGTTGTAAGTAAGCTCATTCCCCTGAAGGTGACTTGCCAGGAACATAAGCATTTTCTGTATGATTTTGATCTCTATTTGCAGTTTGTTAAATATTACTGGGAATAGAATTTAGGCATTTACGCCTGCAAATGTGGTATTCTCAACGGTTACACACAGAATCAAGTACCTGTCAAATTTCCCCACCTTGCACCAGGAAGAAATAAGGTAAGAGGAATGGGATTTTTCTTCCCTAATCTAATAGCACAGACATTTAAATCCGAGCTAGTCACCCCAGGCTCCCTCTCCAGTTCATGTTGTGAATACATTCCTTCTAGCAGGCGATTCATCTCATCCTAAAGCAGACAACTAAAAATAGGTCAGGCTTTTACTTCTGTCAACTGCAGCAACAGGTTAACATGAGAAGCTTACCTAAAAAGGTCTATACGTTGTCCCACCATGTATCAATTTTGTGCCCTTGTGTTGTGTAGGCTTTTTCTCATTTCTCTCGCGTGCGTTTAGAAAGTCTTTTAGCATAGTTTAAAATAACAGTTTCACAAAATATAGCATGTTTAGAAAGAGTGTGAAATGCAAATTATACCTCTTACTTCTTATGAGATGAACACTTGTCCTGCAAATTAATGGCACTAAAATTTTCTGGAGCTTGAGTTTGTCATCCACAGCTAGGTAAAGAAGAAAGGAAGTTAAAACCCTCACTGGTCTTTTTCTTCCTCCTAAAATAGTAGATGTTCCTGTTTCCACAAAAATATGGAGCTTCCTAAAGCCAGGGTATCCAACTATTGGAGAAGAAAAGAGAATCTGTCAATGATTATTAACATATAATTTTCTAAGTTCCTTAAAAATATATCTGTGATTTCTCTTCAGAGGGCTTATATCTGTATATCTTGTACGTTATGTGCGATAGGAAGGTTCCTTCACCCCTCTGCAAGGAAAAGCACAGCTTGCCTGTGAGATCAGTCCCACATAGGATTCAAAGTCTTGCTCAAAAATTTCAAAAGCAGCAAGAAAGATATCTACACAAGAATAAAGCTCTGTCATTAGTAATTAAGAGTAAGGTACATGCTGATAGTTTGAAAGAAAAATAACAATGCATATATTTTGCACATGAACACTGGAATTTAAGATAGCATTTGTGCCTTAAAAAAAAACAGCTTCCAGAAGTCTAGATAAATTTTCCTAATTTGATTTCAGTGATCAATAACATGTGTTCAGTAGAGGTGTCTTGGGAAGACCTACTAAATGAGCAGTCACATTCACCAGATATACTGTCTTATTAGTGGTTACTTTAGAAACAATTGCTTCTGAAATGAAAGATGAGTAAAATTACATTTAAACCATTGCCTTTAATACACCAAAGAGGACCTTAAAATGAACTGAAGAGGAAAGATATCTTATGATTTTGTGACTTTTTCACATAGCACTAATACAAGAAAGAAAATAGAATTGTAGTTACAGAGCAGAAGTACAGATCTTCTTATTGTTTTTATGGTATGAAAGGATGAAAAAAACAGTGTTTCTAAAACATTTCAGAATAGAAGAGAGAAAAGGAATGGATCTGATTTTTATTACCTTTGTTAAATGTCTAATTTAGCCTTTCACTGTCAAACCTCTTCAATTGTTCGAGAGCTCTTAGGGACCTGTGAGATTCCAAGGAAAAGCAATGTCACATCCTGAACTTAAAAGCTGCTATAGAAAGATCTTTATTGCCATTTTTAATAGCCAGATGAAAACAGCTGAATTTTATCTCTAGAACTCAGGCTACATCAGTAGGTGAGGGCCTGACGTGTTCCTGACACCCCTGTCAGAGGAGGCACACCAGGCATGTGGAGATCATTTCCTATGCACCCCAGACGTGCTCTGTGCTGCTCCCCGTACTGATTGCAGGTGCCCAGGCACTGGCAGTCAGGAGCAGCAGAGGTGGCTTCTGTGAGCAGAGGCCAAGGCTGTCCCATGCCAGGCCCAGCCATCTCCAGGAGACCTGCTGCAGGGCACAGCTGAGCCCATCAACAACACTGCTGGCTCCCCTCTGGTAATATTTCAGATGGTAAAAAATGCTGCACAGTATCTGTGAGGAGTGAGGAAAATGTGAGAAACAGCCCTGCAGATGTCAAGGCCCGAGAAGTAGGGAAGGGGATGCTCCAGATCCCCCTGCAGCTCCTGCAGGACCCACACTGGAGTCAATGGACATTCCTGAATGACTGCAACTGATGAGGAGGTCATTCTGGAGCAGGGGAAATCTGTGGAGAGTAAAGAGCAGCTGAGGGGAGCTTTTATGAAATGACCCAAACCTGCTGCATTTCTGTACTGCTGGCTAAGAGCTGGTAGTACATGGAAATTGCAGTTCATTCCTCAGACTTTAACCATCACCATTCATTCATGTGGGATTTGGTCCTTTCAGTCTTGAGTAATGGGAGCAGCACTCATTGAAGTCCACATGCACAGGCTGGGGTAAGGTACAGGACTTTGAACAAACCCTGTAAAATTGGCACAGAGCAGAGAGGTAACACAGTGGCTCTACTCTATCAACAAAACTGCATCCAGGCCCCTAAGTTAAAGGAAATCTCAAAGATCATTTCGGTCAAGGAATATTTTCCAGAGCTTCGAAGCACACTGCTCACACATAATTTTTCTTCTTTTCTATAGAAGAAGCAATAGAGATACCAGCTTGGGAGATTTCTACCTCTTGTCCTCCACCAAAAAGGAATATTGGAGCAGTCAGTGAGCTGGGCTTAGTTGTGGCTCCACTGGAAAATCCATAATAGAATATTTTATTCTGAAAAGACGTAATTTTATCTGCAGTAAAACAAAAGCAACAGAAAAACCTTTCTTCTTGAAAAGTCTGGTGTTTTTCATGGTGTGAAGCCACATGAGGATGCAGCAGAGGATTCAGACATAGATATTTTTTAAGAACCCAGTGCTCTGATCCAGTGTCTCACAAAAATTCAGTCTCATAAACATGCACACACACATACACAGACCTTGTACATTTGTTGGTCTCTAATTTCTTTTTCCTCTTGACAGAGCTTATAATAAATCAGAAAGGGTAACAGGCAGAATTACCACACAAGAGAAATTAACTGGAAAAATGGATAATAGTGTTTATGTTCATAATTTACATTCCATTTGCAGCTTCATTCAGAACTGCAGCCCAGTAGCCAGTTGCAGTCTATTCAAGTGAGTAAAATAAAAGACTTTTATTATTTTTGTTGAACAATCTCCTGGTTTGCCCATAAATAAAATTATTTTTGTCAAAAACTATTGAATTTGCTCTAGGTAATGAATCATTTGTGGCACACTCTGAGCACACTAATACAGAGAGGTGCCTGGACAGAAAACTTTTATTGGACTTAGTATGACAGCAGCATCAGTTCTGGCACTTCTCAAGTTTGCAATTATGGAAAAGACTTTTTCTAGAAGAAAACCTTTCAAACTTAAATTTAATAAAACTGAAGAGGAAAAGAAAAAAAAACTCAACACACACCTCCACTTTCTTACAGAGAAAAAAGAGAATTTCTGGATGATTTCAACTAGCTTTCAAAATGCACTTTGGCAATTTGTTACCAAGAAATGTGAAATATTCCTAAGCGTATACAGCACATTACCAAATAAATAGGTTTTCTGACAGCTTTTTCAGGCAAACAGATGAATTGATCTATGAAAAAACATAATAAGTTGTGTCAGATATTAAAACAGGAACAAAATATAATTTGTCATGAAACTACATGGCAAGTTTTGATCTCAGCTGGTTCTAAAATGAAACAGTGTTTTTTCCAAAAAGAGTCATGGGCAGCGAAAAAACTGGAATTGTAAACCATACTGCAGACAGGGTTTGTCATAAATACCTGTGTTGCAGAAGCAACACACAACTCAGCACTCACCACCTGACCAGCCTTGAGAAATTTTTGTCATTTCCATTGCATTTTCTTGAAAAGAGAGACTGAAAAATCATTTGCCCCACACATTCCCTGATGATTTCCACAGCCATGCCACGGAAGAGACAGAGTCAGGTGTTCTGTACCCTCTGCAGTTCAATGACAGTAGAATTCTGGAAAATCTAATTTTCAATTCTCTTAGGGGGAAAAAAAGCCAATATTATCAACCAAAATTTTCAGTTTGAGAAAATACGCATTAATACTTAGTTTTCCAATAGAAATTTTTTAATCAGTTTCACTTTTCATCTGAAAACATCTTTGCAAAAACCTCACCCCCTAATTGCCAGAGAGGTTCATAGGGCCCCTCAACACACTGCCATCTTTCCACCTCACACACAAGGAGCAGGCACACAAACTGTAACCCTCATCTTTGCAGAACATTCCTGGTTTCTCAGGAACTCCTTGGAAACTGCTCCTTTAACTTCTACTCCAGACCCATAATCTGCAGCAATGGGAATACAGGAGGCTCTTGCTCACAACAAGCCATATATTTTACACCACATCTTCTCCCTGCAGATCCCCTGTCTCTCTCTTGCCCCTTAGCTCCTTGCCCACATTTCTGTTCTTCTTCAACAATAGGCCAAGTCATGACACCTTTTCACTATAGAGAAGCCATTTTCTAGTGAAATTTTACAGCTCAGAAAACCTTACCATTCAGCCACTTAGAGCAGTGATGGGACCTAAACAGGTGTTTGCTGCCCATGCAGTCTACACTTTCTGTTATATGTAACATTTTATCACAAAGGAAAGCATTTTGCTGCAGCTGTAATCATGAATCTGTAATAAAGGACTCAGTCAAGCTGTGAATATGCTACATGAGCTACAAATTATTCCTAATCTACATACATTCCCAGCGCTGGCACTCAGTAGATAGGAAATTTTTCATATTTCCCACATAACTGTGCAGGGATTGTATTCAAAAATGTTGCCCTTCTCCTCCAGAGACAGCCTGAAGGGTGTTCAAAACTGTGTGAACTGAAAATATCCAAAACTTGGACAAGAGCTATAAAGGTACATGGAGAAGTGGTTGTGTTGGAGCACGGTGCTAAAAAGGCCCAGGTCGTGGGTTCAATCTCTGTATGGGCCATTCACTTAGGAGCTGGACTCCACAATCCTTGTGGGTCCCATCCAGCTCAGACCATTCTGTGATTCTCAGGTGAGATTGCTAAAAATAAGAGTTAGGGGAACAGAACTTCTTTATTTCCTCAGAATTCATTCTTGCAAAACATTTTCTTGCAAGCTTGAACAGCAGGCCTAAAGCTAACTCTCAGATCTCCTCTTGTTGCTTGTGTGACACATGAGGACAAGCTCAGATATTCTGCATTAAAGCCAGATCCATTTTCCTTCCCTTACGCAGCAATACAAATCTACCCATACTCCAAAACCTGCAGTTCTGAATGATCAAATCCAGCCAATTGTCAGTGATCCTGAAGTAGCTTCACTAAATCCACTCTTCAGTAACAAAAAACTTGCCCTGAAGTTCAGCTCCCAGCAGCAGCCACGCAGAAGAACCGTGTATATACTTATCTAGGGAAAACATATTGCATACAGCACATTGCTATCTCATGCTCTAATTAAAGGAATGCAAATATACCTGCAATCTTTCCCTAGAGACCAAATCATTTGCATTTTTTCCTCATAGAATCATTTTGACTTATCGGCATGACTGTAAGTTATCTGAAACATGAGGTGATATCATGAACTCTTCCTCAAAATTGCTTTCAGAAACTATAAGAACCTTTGATTTGCCCCATTTTTAAGTACCTCTTATGCAATCCACAACCATCAATTTAGAGCAAAATTCTGGACCTGAGGTGAAAACTTATTTTTTCCTCCATTCATTAGAGGAATGCACTTCACCTTACAATTTTTCTGAGGTCAAAAAGAGCAAACTTGTCAAAGCAAAGATTTTAAAGAGATGCTTTTTATAGTTTAGCATAAATTCAAGAATTTATTTATAAAATTTTAATATTCATATTATACTTTAGTGCCAAATAAGAATCTTTTCAGTGTAAGAAAGATACATCTTACATCTCTCTCTCCTAATTTGTATTTTTACATACAATTCTTCATAAATTGACTTCAAAATTTTACTTTAAAGAGTTCATTTTATAGTGCATTAGCCATTCCTGTGGCTTTTCCAGCCTATGCTTAAAATTTGGTCAAACTTGGAAAACATCTTAGTTTTTCATCGTACCAGAACTAAAATTTCTGGATGCAGTTCAAATGCAGTGCCCTTCAGATTAACAGACTCAAGACACAAACATCTCTTCTGTGCTTGCTTCACAGCAAATGAACACTTAGGACCCTGCTAAAGTAAACAATGCCTGTAGAAGCAAGTACAGCTTGGTGTTTAAGTTAGAGGACCAAATACACACAGGCACAGAAAATGGTCTTACCTTTTCTCTTCCCCTTTATTTCTTCCTGCATATGGCTGAATCATTTAGCCTGTTCAAGCTGCATTTCTTTAGCTGATGACATTTGGATTGTGCGGGTAATTAGCCTGGGGAGGCAAAGACTAATGACCCCAATTATTGCTGGATGCACAGCTGGAGAATCTTAAAAGCTAAAGTTTATCAGAGTGTGTGTAGGGGTGGAGGGTGTTCCAAATAGAAGAACTTTCCACAACATAAGATATCTAAATAGAGTTGCAGTGTTCTTGCTCTGTGTTGCAAATTGAAGTTCTTCATTGGCAAAAAGAGGGTTTTTTCCCCTGCAATCTTATTTTGTAACAAGGAGAACTTCTGAGAAGTATAAGCAGCACATTAAAAAGGCCCATGTGTTATTCAAAAGTGCCTTTTATTTCTATAATTGTGTAGCCCTGTTAATAGAGAATTGCCGCTACTAGTACCAGATCACATTGTTGAAGTGAGTTTGAAAGGCCTCTGATGGCAGAATGAGATATTTATGACACACAAAATGTGATAGTGCAACAAATGCAGCCTTGGTATGAGAGCAGAGTTCCTGCAAAATGGGGATGCTGAGAGTGGCATAGGTAAATACTGACATGGTATGGCAAGAGGTGGGTGCAGTGTTTGGTGCAGATAACCCCTCAGCTGTGCACAGATCCTCATAATTTTCAATTAAAAACCCTCAAAACATGCAAGAAAAGAAAAAAGAACATCTGAAGCTGGACAGAACTGGTCTTGAGGGTAACAAATAGAACAAAGAAATAGTGTCTTATACATACAAGGAGTACCCTGTATGTACAGTAAATACAGATATAACCTTACAGGGAGGAGCAATGAAGAAAAAGAACAATATAGAAGTGTTTGCCAATACTCAAATGGCAGATCCCAAGGGGGTCATGCGAGCAGAAACCAGTAAAATGAACACCATATTCCTCCTGGGAAAGGACTCCAGATACCAGTGATGCATCATAACATTCCTCTGTGCACCAAACCCCAGAGTGAAGACACTGACCTTTGGATCCAATGGAGTAGGGGAAAGGGTGAGCATAACCCCAGGAAAAGGGGTAGAAGCATTTTTTTCAAATTTAGTAGTGTCATTACTATTGTTAACATTTTTCTGTATCAATATTGTGATTACACTGTTCTTTGTTTTACTGTACAATTAGGCACAAGCTAATGATTGTGCTTGAATTACACTCCTAATATTTCTGCTATATCTACACCAAATTCTTTGCTTTACAGGTAGAAAAAAATATACGTATGCCATATTTTCTTAATACTCATTTATATAAGGCATGTTTGCATTCCCCATGATCAAGGTTCTGAGCATGACACTACACAGTTTATTAGATAAACATGAGTGAAGTCCTTACTAATTGTTGTTTGCTTCACAACACAACCCATGATAGTTCAAATCAGCCAATTCTTAGTGACATGACGTCTCTGTTATGGTTGCCCTGTTGGACATTCTGCCTCTCTCACTGTCCAAAATGTATGTCTTGCCCTTATGACCTCTGGAAAGAGATCCAAGGACACAGAGTGTAAGGGCCATCTAGAAGGAGAGGGCTTGCAGAAGCTACTCAAGACTGGCACTGTCAGTTTCTTGTACCATCATATTTAAAGATATAGGAAGAGTTATAACAAAAGTATTAGCAGAAATCATTCACAAAACTTTTCTGAAGAGCAAGAGCAAATTCCATTTTGCTCAAGAATATGACTATTTGCATAAAGTAAACAAGCTGTCTTCTCATTGTATCATAATGAAAATCTAGATATAGTGTTATGTGAGTTTGTATGGAACTATGGTCTAAAATATTTTTACACTACATTATCTGTTAATACTCTTCCAAGAACCTTGAAACTCGCCCCCCCAAATTTCAGTCCAGCTGTATGCTTTGCCTCTGTTTCTGAAGAACTTTGTAGTGTCCCATCCAGACAAACAGAGGCCAGCCCTGCCTGTTTGGGGAGCGCTCAGTGAGCACATGCTCTCCTCAGGCACTTTGCGCACTTATTATACAATTTATGCTTTTCATTTTGCTCAGAGGAAAGATCACTCCAAGCCCAGGACAATGGTGAGCTCCCTGTGTGTCCTAGACCTACCTACAAGGAGGGCACCAAAGTCCATTGAGAAAGCTGCTTTTGGGAGAGAGTCTCTTCCATGGTCCTCAGGCTCCATTGGGGTGCAAATGTAGAGGACTGAACCATTGTCCTAGCTACATTTTCTGTTTTGCTGTCAGAAGTATAGTTCTCCTTTGAAGTACAAAACTATTTCCATTGTCTATAATGAGACCCTTCATTTGTGAGAAGAGTGCATAGACTGTGCACAAGTATAAGCAGCAATGGGGTATTTCAAAGGTAAGAGAACTTGAAGATGTACCTCAGTGACATGAGGTGACATTCCACTTGGTGAAATGATAGTAATCCATTTCAAGATGCAGAATAAAATACAGAGACAACTACTTTTTTCATTTTCCTTTTGGAGACAGAGTTTCACTAACTGTTAATATACTTTTGGCTTGTTGAATTTGGAGTATTTATTAGGACAAGATAGACCACATGTATGCTTAGTTTTGTAGTTACATGCATGTTCAGTTTTACAGATCATGACCAGAGGCCCAATCTATCAACAAATTAAAAATACAGTATTCAGACGAGTCCTGCCTCTGAATTACCGTCTCCAGGAATGAAGGCACTGAAAATAAACAAAACAGACAGGCTAAATATTGTATGCGTAATCAATAGACAAAAGGCAAAAAAATTCCTCTGTTTCTTTCCTCAGCATTGAATTAGACTGCACTGAATTCCCACAGTCACGTAAGGACAGAAAGTCAGCAAATATTTCTTTACGGACCGCATATGCCGAAGTAACAAAGGTGGCAGATGTGTTCCTAGGAGTGCCTGCTCTCCGTAATGTCCCCAGCTCCCCGTGTGACACAGCCCCTTGGCCAGCAGCGCGAGGGCTGCGCTGTCTCCTGCCGCTGAACCGCTCGTTAGCGCGGGCCTTCAGAGCGCCGCACGCTCTGCTGGAGCGCCGCGTAAGAAAGAAAATGGAAGTAGTAATTTTCTGCAGCTCGGGCTTTTTCTCCGCTTTGATGTGATTTGTTAGAACGCACTTAGTAATTTGAGAGCGTTCCTTTTTCCCCAGCCAGGTTCCAGCCGTACTTTCAGGGTACCCTGGGGTGCCTGTCACTCTCTGACATCTGTTAGAGTTGAAGGCCATCAGCTGGGTTTGCATGTCGAAAACAAATTCTCAGTGGGGTCCACAATTTCTCTGCGCTGTTGCTGTGCAGCAAAGTAGTATCTATTGATCACTGACTGTAACTGTGGTAGGTCAACAATTACTGCTGATGGGAGCTCTCCCACGCCTCAGTGCAGCAGCACGCATTTATGTTGCTCTAAATGAGCAGGTGGAGGGGAGGGGACTTGGGTATGTGAGACAAGGAAAGGCTCTGCTCCTGGGCAGCGCTTTTATAAACAAAGAAACTTTAAAGCACTTAGATGTATAAAAATAAAACCACATTATCTAATACAGAGTATCCATCTGGCACAGGGAAATAAAAAAGTGCCAGGAAAATTGAAGCTTGCACAAGAGTAAATGTCTACATCAAAAAGTCAGAGATGATAATGAATTATTTCTAAACTCTCTCAATATTTCATCCTACATCTGATATTTCGAATACAAATATACACACACACAAGCACAGAGGGAATTAAAGAAGAACTAATGTAGTAGAGAATTATTAAAATAATTTCTGCTTAGAAACAAATCTATTTTAGACAGTATTTCTTCCCTTACTTTTTATAACATGACAAGACTTTGCAACTTCAATCAGTTCAATTTGACATCGTAGACAAAAATCAACGTGCTAATTGTAGGTAGGAGAATAGCACAAGTGATAGCACATTTTTAAACAGCCCTACACATATTGAGACACTTAGGGGATTTTAGGAGAAAATAGCATAGAATTCAAGCCAGAAATTTGGCAATGATGTGGAATAACTCCTGCTGCATTGTAACAGAGGTGAAAATACATAAGTGTCAAGCTGGTCTCACTGCCCAGAGCCTTTGTATTACAGCATTTAGATTTCCCAAACCAAGATCTTGTTTTAACCTTAGTTTCTAAGACAGAGTGCCATTAGCCACTGGCACACACCTGGAAGGAGTGCTGTTTCTGAAACTGATTGTCAAGTCAATCAGACAAATAACAAATAGGATTTCTATCATTCTACCGCTTTCAATTTGGAAAGAAACAAATGGTGGTTTAAGTATATACTCTACCAGCCATGCCAAATGCACTTCTATCAGAAACAGGATCAGGAAAGCTGTTCAGTTCCCTAGGCCATCTCACACACTGTTCTGTGTCTTCTCCCAGTATGACCAAGGTCTTTGTTTCTTCCCCCCAGTATCCCCTGGTTAGGAGACTCTTCTCATGCCAGGCTGTGTGGCCACCAGTGCCACAGGAGCTGCTGACTTCTCTCTGGGGAAGAAGATCTGAAGCTCTGATCTCCCAAATAAACCTGAAGTCATGAAACAATGCAAGTTCTCTCCTGTCTTAGCAGAAATGACATATTGTCTCTGAAATGAACCATAACATGCCTTGTGCTGGTACGTTTGGTAAAGGGGCTCAAATAACCCTGTCTTAATGTTACAAACCACTCATGAGCAGAGGAGGGCTACTCACTCTACTGCATTCATGTTTTCATCAACTCAATTACTCATCTTGCCATGAAAAGGAGACTAAGGAACAAACACACAGATTGACAGATGTTATTCCTTTTTGAAAACAAAAAAAATCCCTTCATCCAGAGAAAAAAAGCCTTTGCCACACTTACTGTGACACATTAAAAGTGAATTTGCTTCATAGCATCTCAACAGTTACTAGGGATGGGTGGAAACAGGAGTTAGGCACTTGTATTTTTCCATCAACAGGAAAGAAAATAGGAATCAGAAACATGGGTAAACAGAAAAAAAAATAATTATTTGTTTTAAATCATAACAGACAGTTTTAATGTTAAAGGCTGCACTTGAAATATCAGAAGTGCCCAGAAAGAAACAGGACAAATAACTGAAAAAATCAAATCTAATCTGAAACTTATGAAAGTGCAAATGAGAGATGTTTGAATTACTAGCATCAGTAGGATGTAGGCGAAAGGGCTAAAGCATTTCCACTAATTACAGTGATACTCCATGGCATTAAACCGTGGCAACAGTCTTGTTGCTCTCAAACAAATGACATGATTTGAAACTTGTGATAGGAAAGAAGGCAAGGGATAGAATTACAAATGAATTGGATTGGAAAGGTTTCTGAATTCAGTCATACCCAAACAAATAGTTGATGATAATTATAATATTTAAGATTCTGTCTTTTGGAAAAATAACAACACGGTGTTTCCTCTACATTGCTTAACACTATGAAAGCATAGCAGGGGAATAAATTTTTTTCTCACATATGTATCTATTTGTTTTATATTCAACAATTCTAAACAGTGATTGAGTAAATGAAAACATCTTTTATGTATCTCTATAAAAGTTGTTTTTCCATCCTGTGTAAAAAAGGATACAAAAAAGTACGAGTAACTTGGGATACAGATCTAGCACCAATGGTCCAGTGGCATCAGTCATGGCAAATACAGTTATATGATCATAAACCAAATGCAGAAAAAGCTACTCAGAACTTTATTTTTTCTCTTTTGCGTTATTAATTTCTGGAGCTTCTTTCTTACAAGGATAGGCTGAGAGAGTTGGACCTGTTAAGCCTCCAGAAGAAACAACTGAGAGAGGAGCTCATCAATGTTTATAAGTTTCTGCAAGGAGGGTGAAAAAAGCATGGATCCAGGCTTCCCTTGATGGTGCCAAAAAATAGGACAAGAAGCAATGGGCAGAAACTAATGCTCAGGAAGTTTCACCTGAGCATGAGGAAGAACTTCTGTGTCGTAACCAATCACTGGAAGAGATTGCCCACAGAGGTTGTGGAGTCTCTCTCACTGGAAATAATCAAGAAGCATCTGGACACAATCCTGTGCCATGTGCTCGAGGATGACCCCACTTGAGGAAAGAGGTTGGACCAGATGAACCACTGTGGTCCTTTCCAACCTGACCCATCCTGTGATTCTTGATATCTGAAGCAAGCTTGCCATGTGCAACCACAAACACTACTTTTGTGGCCTCTAATTGTAATCACCTCATGTCTTTCTGCTTCTAGACTATAGTACTTCTAATTCACTATGTGTCCAGTATAAAAATGCTTCAGTTTAGCCTAATCTGTTGTTTTACAAAAAATTAACCTTTATTGCCAGACCTTAGCTCTGGATGTCACAGTAACCTATCAGGATAGATCAGCTGCACTTCTATATATGTTGCTTTCTTCCAGTACCATAAAAGTATCTCTCAACAACTTCAGCTTGCTTTCAAAATCTTCTACTTTCTACCTCCTTCCAAAACTCTTTATTAATCTTACTTTTTTTTGTACTTTGAAGCTAGAGGGCTGTGGTTAGGGGAATGTCTTTGATTGGGGTATTTTCATTGTTGTTGCTTTTAATTATTATTCAGCTTAATAAAGTCTCTCTTATCCAGTTAAATAAAAAGAAAATAATATAATAATCCTGGAAACATTTTTACTGTTGCTGAGCACTTTATTCTTTCATTCAGGTTGTTGCTTCCTGGCACCCAGGAGCACAATGCATGCTGGTTCACTCACCGCTCTAAATACATCTGGGGGGAATCTGCAACAATGAAGGAAAAGCTCCAGATTCCTCAATGTGATAAGCAACATAGAATTTTAAAATTTAGTAAATTCCCGTTTTTAGCCTATGCTTGGAAGCTTCTTATAAAAATCTAGTCACTTCATTAAGACATTTAAAATATATGAATAAAGGCTACGGTGTCATATTCTCATATAATAATACCCTGATAGAAGATTTATTTATTGTATTTAGGTATGGTTTCTAGACTGTTATTTCCATTTTCTCTGTCTAAGAGTTGATTGATGAAGAGAACTGGCCAGTTATGTAAGTGTAAGCCTTTTGAATGGTGTAAGAATGACTGGATTTCTCACACTGACAGTAACAGAAAAGCAGAGACAGAAAAAGAAGATTAACAACTGTTCAATTGCTGTATGGAAATGGATTCTGTATGGATACTGATCTAAATTTCCCATTTAGAACTCTAATGAACAAAAAGAAAAAGCATTTGAGAAACCAAATTCTTATCAGTTAGGTAGTCTGCATAAAATGCATTTTTAGGTCTCTGCAACATTGCAAAGAACTTCCATATGGACTAATGCTGCTAATCCTACTTGAGACCACAAAATTTAATGAGACAATTTAAGTAAGTCAGGAGATAAGCTGTGCTTTTCTGTTTGGTGTTGAATTTCATGAATAACAAGGAAGAATTATCATTAACAGCCTTTGTAGAAGTAGCAGAAATACTCCTAAGAAAGCAGAAGCAATTGAAATTGCACAAAGTGCATGTCATGAGGTAGATTAAAGTATGTCTGGTAGGAACCAAAAATCATATTTAAATTGGATAAATGCAGCATACCTTGCTCTTTCGCAGTTTAAAATGCAATTCAGTTCCTAATCAGATAATTTCAGTCAGATAATTTCAAATAGGAAATAATAATGGCGTCTGTTTCCATATCAGTGACTACATGCAGAGCAAATTTTGCTGAAATAATCCAACTATTCTTCCTATTTACTTTGATATCATGCTGCCTCCTAGTAATTACCAGAAAAGTTGGACAGATGTAGTTCCATAGGAATGATGCTGGTACCAGCAGCTAGCCCTTAAATACCATGTAGGAACCAGCAAGTGAAACACTTAATTCCTGATGGTGCTCATTGTTGGCATAAAGTTTTTTGCTGAGAGTTACTCAGGCTCTGGCAGGTCCTCTGAGGACTCTTACTCTGGTGATCTGAGATTTTCTATTCTCCACATACTCAGCTGATGTGGTTTGTGCCAGGGGTGACCAGCTACACCTCAGCGACTCCAGTTCCTTGCCTGGAATTTAGGGGGAGCAGTAAAAAGGGGCTCTGCTGGCCCATCAGCAGGTGAGGTGTAGAGATGTCCCCTTGGCTCAGTTCGAGCTGCCACAGCACAATCGATCAGATGCTGTCTGCGAGGGACCTGGTCCTTTGCTGGGAGGACACTGGAGACAATGTTTGCTGCTGTGGCACACAAGCACTCTTCTCTTCTGAACCTGACCTTTCAGTAGTACTTGACGTGTTAATCATGGCTGCTTTCAACAGAGGAAATACAAAAAAGATGTAAGAGCTCCTCAGTGATGGTGAATATTTTATTTTTATCATGTTTACTAGTGGGACTATGTTTATGTAGAACAGATAAAATATTCATTTCTGTATTATATTCATTTCTATATGTCATATTTATTTCTATTTGGGATCCAGCATGACTTCTACTGGCCTCTGAAAGTCTCCATTTGACAAATCAGAAGAGACTTCTGTCTTATTAGTGGCTTTTTTTTTCCTTTACTTTTTATCTTTTGATATAATAATAAGAGCAACTTTAAACATATAAATACTTTAAATA
Organism: Phainopepla nitens; assembly: GCA_013400175.1. NCBI lineage: Eukaryota > Metazoa > Chordata > Aves > Passeriformes > Bombycillidae > Phainopepla > Phainopepla nitens. The sequence goes on from VXBQ01017281.1 coordinate 1,481,117, forward strand.
CTTTTAAACACATTTGGAGAATGTATCTTTTTCATAGGCTTATGCAAGAAAACTGATTTATCAAACTAGCTAATGAGTCAGAATTCTTCAACATTTTTAAAAGAAAAAAATTGAGTTGAAAGGAAAAGTAATTCCTCACCCCACAGTAAATTAGAACTTTCTGTTAAGAAACTGGACGTGAAATGTAACAATTCCTTGTATCACAGCAACTACATTTTCTGTCATAGGCCTGAAATACTTCTCTTGCCAAATGTATAAGGGAGATATTTGTTGCTAGGGTTGTGCTATGTACGAGGTGCTCCTAAATAATTCAAGAAAACAGTTCATGCTGAAACCTTACAAATCTACTTTTTAACTCCCTGTCCATATTCATCAACTCAATCCAGTAATTCACCTTCTCCCTGTTGGACTGTTATTAACAAACACAGCAAATACTGCAGCAGTGCTACTTTCATGAAGCCTTTGTCATTTTAACTCTTCAGATCCAGAGGACTGATACATTTTCTTCTCCTTTACTTTTTTATATATCCAAATATTTCTTCCTAAAACTTAGGGAAACAAATTCTTTTAGAATTGCTTAATTTTCCTAAGAACATTCAAGAAAATTGAACCTTCTGTTTTTATACACAGTTATCATTAGGTATTTCCAGTTGTTAGTCCAAACACAAATTACAGTCCACACTCATGACTACTGAAAATACAAGTTTCAGGCCAAGAGATCTTCAAGTAAAATTCTCCACAGTAAACTTCAGTGTCTATCTTATTTGCTCCCATATTTCTCTCCTACATAACTGCTGGTGGAGTTTGTTTTCAGAAGGTGAAACTGTGAAGCCTGATAAAGTTAACTTCAGTTGCAGATGCAGAAATGTTGCTGGCCATCTGTGTTGTGTGCTTATACAAAGCAGTCATTTGCTCTTTGGTACGTAGATTTTAGGATTCTGACATCATATTTACTGTCCCAAAATCTGAATTGGACTCTAAAAGATCATTAAAAATGTCACCAGGAATAAATAAAAAGGAAGAACGATAAAGGCATGATGCATTTGGCCTTGCTGAAAACCAATGGAGGAACAGTCAGCAAGAAAAGATTCCTCACTTCCAATGAAATCAGACCGTGTATGAAAAAAAAAGAAACGCTCTGAAGTACAAGGCCACTTTTCAGAGACCAGCATCAATATAGTAGGCCTTGGGACCCAACTCTTTACAGAAATCAAAGGAAACAGAACCATCTGTATCCTTCACATTTCCCTCTTTGCTTTTTCTCTGTGTTGCACTTCTTAACATATGAACTTCATTCAGAACCAGGGATTTCCTCCCAGGCTGACTTCTGACTTACCCATATGAATCTGGACAAATACAGAAATTCGTAAATGTAAACATATATAAAATAGTAAGCATGCTAATCATTACAAATTCCAGCCTACCAGGATAAACTGCCTTTAAAATAGTCCCATTTAATTAAAAAAAAAAAAAAAATTAGAGGCCAACGCCAAACCACAAACCCTTCTCAAACCTTCCTGTGATCTCTGAATATGCTAGTTGTTACCTCAAGCTGTAAGCTGCACTGTTACTCAAAGCTAGAATTATCAGGCATTGACATTGTTATAGCAGCACACATTTACGAGATCTATACTTACTAAATATATTTTGATCATCTCCCATTAAGTGAAAGATGAGAACCTAGGAAAATTTCTACATTATTTTTTTTCTTTTTTCATTATTATTCAATAAGAGAAAAAAATGCTGGAAATATTTTACAAGCTAGTGAACCAATAGAAATTTGAAAGCACACTCTTCTCATAGTTTTATAATCCTTTTTTTTTTCCCTAAATGACAGTGAATTTATGAATACTATTCCTTGTAACTGATAAAAAACCTCGACTGATACTTGTTGTACATGCTCAGAAATCTTTAATGAGACAATTTAAGAGACAAGTCAGGAGAAATCAGAAATCTTAAATGCAAAAAAATTGAAAAGCTTGTACTATATTAGAAAACCTCCAACATCCTTCTTCATACTTCCCAGCTACTATCCAACTCCACACTTTTGTAATGAGACAATTCTCAAAATAACTTAGTCTTCTGTTGAGCCTCAGAGGAAGACATGGCCCAGAAGCTGCTGGCAACTCCCTGGTGAATGTTCCCATCAACCACCCTGGAGCCCGTCTGCGACCCCAACTCCCCAACACATCTGTAGCCACCAAGACAGCACCAGAACCCTCTGTTGTGCCTCCCATTCAGCAAATTTCCATAAAAACCCTTCAAACTCAACCAGTTTATCTTAATTTTGCACACAAAGAGGTTTGAAAATAATCATCCACTGTTGGCTGTACTGGATGATGACTACCCAGTCATCAGCCAAGGCTTGCAGGTGGCTTAGAAACATGAAATGTGAAGACCCATAGGATCAGGCTGACCTTGCAATCAATATAGGATTTATCTACAATTGGGCCAGTATTATAAAAGACCAGTCAAAAAGACTATCTGTCAGTTTTTAAAAACTGGATAACAGCCTGATGTAAAGTTTTTTTACTCTTCTTACTCCAAAAAGCAGCCAGCCCAAAATCATTCCAAGAACATTTGTTTTGTTTTTATATTCTATGGACCTGTTTCACTGCTACTCAGGAACAAACTAGGCATAAACAAAAGTCCTGACAAAGAGAAACTTTATTAAAGAGTTAGCTCATAACAACATAACATCGGCACCCAGAAACTGAGAAGTTTATAATTTTATAGATCATTACCTGCTATCATTGTAACTGACAATTCTTAAATGGGGCTCTGAAATAACACTCTTTAAATAATTTCAGTGAATTGTATAAAAACTAAATTAAACCATGCTTCTCCCTATTTTATACAATAAAATCTGTTCTCAGTTTAGTACACATAAAAGAAACTGAGTGTAAAAATGCAATATATTGCCCTACAAGCATAGTTAAATTGGAAAGTTTTGCTAAAATATTTTTCTTTTTCCACTGAAAGGATTTTTTTGTGAAGTCCTCAGATTCCTCTCCTATCCATCTCTCCCTGCATATTTACACAAATCTTTTCTGGCAAAAGGAAATGTGTCATTAAATGCTTTTCAAAGTGCCATTGCTGAGTGTGTTGGAAGTATTTTCTGTGCTCTTCATGAATGACAGGCTGCACATCCCAGGCATCAGCTGCAGTTCATTAGTGCTACAACGGCAGCAAACCAGATGACTGTTCCACAGGGCTCTTCAAAGGCAGCGATAATCAGCCAGCTCTCACTGACGAAGGAAAAGATTATTCCTTCAGCTTTTTTTCAGGAAAACAAGTTGTCAGACCAGGAAAAGTAGAGTGGAAAATAGTTTTCTAAGATACATGGAAGCACGTACAAGAAAGTTCTCGAAAGTGAAGAGTGGGGAAATTTTAGCTGAAAATTGTTATGGAAAAAAAAATCTCTATTTTTCCTTGATGCTTTGATTAATAATTGGTGGAGGTTTTTAGGGAAATCTAAAATGGGCTCAGGAGCACACAATACTTGGAAAGCGTACACAGAGACTCTTTGCTTGCAGGAAGTATACTTCAAGTTTCCTCACAGGTATTAATATTACACACTTTAAATTTGACTGGTATGAGTGGGTTCATTATTGCTAGAAGCTCACTTTCCTCTAATGGTTTCCTGCACTACTAGATTTTCATCAACAGAAATTTGAAGTAGAAACAGAAACAGTTCAGCAACAGAAACAGAAGTAGATTTAAGTCTTGCATGCACCACAGTATTTTTCAGCTATGGATTGGGAAAGGTAGGAGCAGGAGCTTCTTAGGTCTTCTTTATTTAGAACCATGCTGAAGATTAGCTATCCTTACACTAAAGGAAAGGATATTCCTTACAAAAACAAACAAACAAAATCAACAAACAAACAAACCAACCCCAAAACAAACCACAAACCAACCAACCAACCAAAAACCCCAGAAAAAGTCATTTTTAAAAGGTACAGGGGAATATTTAACAACATGCTCAATTAGTTCCCTAAAAAAAAATTACCAGTTTTAAACCTAACATCACAAATACTTCCAGAAAGCCTTAGGATTGGCATAGAATGTTGGAGGGGAGAGAAAACCACTCCTCTGACAAATCTCATGGCTAAGAACTACAGAATGAGATGTGAACAGGTACCTACAGAAGATTTAGGCATAAGCATGACTGGTTCCTGCATGCACTGCCATAGCATCCCACATCTCCTAGAGAAGTCTGACAAGCTGTCCCACAGTCCAGGACACTGGCAGTACTAAAGCAAATTTATGCAGCTACATAATACCATAAAAACTAAAGAGACATTGAAAGAACAAGAGCATGCCACTTTTGTTAGTGTGCCCCATTGAAAAAACAATTGGAATCTCTTGATCTTTCTGATGGACCTCAAGCCTGAGCATCTGGCACTCCTACTGTAAAATTTTCATGTCTTCTTTGCTTCTTCCTTTCAATTTAGAGAAGTAAGATGTCAGGAATGTTCTTAACAAACTTTAAACTGCAAAGCAAAAACCTTCAGGCTGGATAGACACCACCCACATTTCCTTTGTTTCTAAAGTCAGCTCAGATAAGCTTGTGACAAGAGATTGCTCAGCTGCAGGAAGATTTGTATTTAGACATAATTAATACACTAAAAAATGCCCAAGACATTCTTGAATGGCTATCAGAGTGGCACATTTGACAAGACATCAAGTAAAGAGGGATGGATGAAGAATGAATGCAGATTCTATACCAAAAACCAGGGATCAAACTGTGTCCAAGCCCACAACATTTCTACTACTGGGTGCTTTCATCTCATACACACAAAAAAATGAAAGAGTTTCCAGCTCAAAGAATAACAACACACAATAAAAGAAATAACCCCTCTCCACAGAAGATCCAACTTTAGGCGTATCATCTGAAACATGAAAAAAGTTGTGCTTGACGGTCATTCCTGCTAAGGAAAAATTAACTTCTAGCTGGACAGAGAACTGTAAAATCTCAAGCAAAATCTATTTTTGTCTTTGACAAAAGACATTATTTTTTTTAAGATGTAAAGTAGCTTTTTGACTATCCTTACTGTTTTTGCAATTTGTATCATTGCTGCACAGGAATAGGTAAACTCTTCATTTCTACAGCAAGCAAAACATGCCATGAATAGATCAAATATGAATTTGACAAAACCCAAGTGAGAGGAATACTTCCTACAATATATGAACAGAATCTTAAAATAGAAAAAAACCCAAACTTTAAAAAAATATATTTAAAATTTATATCTGACAAAACACTGCCTATGTTCAAATGACAATCACGTATTGATTTTTTTTTTTTTTACTTTTTCTTTAGTTGTTACCTTCTGTACAGATTCCCATACAGTTCACTAGAGAATTGAACAACATATTGTAACAATGCAGAGCACTCAGCTGAAACAGTTGAGACAATGTTAGACTCTCTGTTAGCAAGCAGCTATTTCGCATTTAAAAACTTGTTTATTACCAAGATTTTTTAAATCTTCCAGTGTCCTGATCCACTGCAAAAAGCAGGAGATTTAGGCATCTTTTAGGTTACTATGGGAGTTCATGCTCTTTGAGGGACCTTACTGCATGCAGTGTGTATGTGTGACCAAGTTAATACTGAAGAAAAAGGATAGAATTATGAGTAAATATGGTTTTGCATTTAATTTTAGTTTATTTGGCTTATATTTAAACAGCCCTAGTTTTGTACACTGGAACAGAATAAGGTTACAGCTTATATTAATGACTAAAGTAAACAGGGTCAATTACATGCATACAAACCCTTACCTAGTGTGCTGGTGGGTATGCTTGCAGGGCTCGGTGATTTTTTTTTTTTTATTTATGGTAAGTAGATCTGTTGCAGAGCAGAGCTTTTGCCACCTGTTTCTTCTTTTTCTCAGGTCACAGGCCTGAAAAACGGCACACAGTGGGAGTTCAACACATTTCTCATCATACATCGCAAACCTTTGTTACCATTAAGTTAATTTAAATATTTTAAAATATATCTCTCTGCTTCCAGAGGTTTCCATTTTCTATATATATATTCCACCTTCTATGGAGGACACAGCCTTAATTATCTGTCAAGATCCCACATTAATACCGTGCAAATCACTGATTAATTGTACAGCACCAACAATAAAGAGAAATGCCAAGATAAAACCATGTTGCTTCTTGTGGAAGGTATGAACCAATGATGATTACTATGATAGGTGGTAGATCCATCCCTCTTGTACAGCAGCCTGGAAGGGGCTGGTGCCCTCCCAAATGACAGCTCTTGACCAAAAAAGCGCTCACCGACATGTACTGAGAAAACAACATTTCAGTGATTTTCTCAGCAGACTTTCCCCCCATTCTCTCCCATATTGTATCCTATGTAGTGTCTTGCCAGTGCTATTCCACTCCCTGTACTACACATTTCCACATTTCTTTAAGCTGTGGACAACACCTTGTCGGGTGCCTGGCTCTGACAGGGCAAATTGCACTGCACAGGACACATGCAGAATTTCCATAGGAAATTGCCACAGAAGAGGCTCCCTCATGCTAAAGTGATGGGCAGGGTCTGACTTTAAGCTGTCCCTTGGTGCAGGGACTGTGCAATGTGCTTGACATGCGGGCCCTTCATGAATGATCTGTGTCTTAAACAGTGCCCACAGTAACAATGTTTCTGATAATCATATTGTAATTCATCACTTAATGCCAGTATAATCCATAGATAACTTAACTTTTTAACTAAGGCCTCCAGCACTTAGCTGTAAATAGATGCTGTGACTGTGAATTGCTCTTTTCTTTTTCAGGAGAAGTAAGTGAGTGTGAGAGGGTGAAATTTTCATTGATCTGAGCTTCAGGACAGAGAATTTGAAGGAATTTCCCACAGTGTTGTGGTTATAAAACTTACTACTTAACAGCTTCAGGTAATATACTCTATTTGAGAAGATTAATTCAATTGTGATCAAATCTAACCCGAAGTTCTTTCATTCTCCTATCATTTCCTGCCCTCCATTTTTCTCCCTTCTAATAAACTACTGCTTGCTTCCCAGGCTCAAAAAAAAAAAGCATCAGACAGATCCCTATCAAGGCTATAAAGACAGCAACAATGATTACAAAGTTCTCAGAGATGCTGTAGCTCTTTCCTGAAGACAAACACCTGACTTGGATCATCCTATACACACACAGAGAATCAGTAAGGAAAACAAGGCATATTTGACCACAGTCGTTTTAATCAGTCACAATCAAACTAATTTTGATTATAAACAGTTCAGAAGGAGGTGGCAGGCTCAAAAGTCTGATTAATTACAAACACACAGTCTAAAATAATAGTAATTTGATAACCCCATGCTGCTGTAATCATTATCCAGTGTTCCTTGTTCATATTACACTCCCACAAAACAAGCATTTCCAAGCATCCCCTTCTAATGTACAAACATAAGGAGAACAAAAATTACATGCGGGAACCTTAACTAAATGACAGTAGAAGTAATCAAGCTGAAAACCATCTGCCATTACTGGCTGTGCAGTGAAGTTTGCTCTGAAAACTACAGTGTGGGAGGCTTATCTTATGAGCAAGGAATAAGGTATCCTGGCAAGGAGAGCCAGCAAATACGAAACCTTCAAATGCACATCAGCTTCCTCCACCAGCAACTGCACTGTGTGGCCTAAAGCCTGTCATCCACCACGCTTCAGCTTCCTCAGACATGAAGACATTACCTACTATTTATATTAGCACAGTATCCAGCAGCTTTTTTATTCAGCAACATGGTGCAGGAAACAAGCACTTCTCAGTTAAACAGACAATTTTTTGTCCTCTTGCTGCTGCTTTTTATTCTGCTCAGAAGTCCTGCCAGCACTAGGATCTTTGGAGCTGCTGCACTTTCACCTCTGATATTTCCAGAAATTCAAGCATTTCAAGGTTCTGCTGTGACTTTTTAAAGGGAAAGAGGAAACAAAGGTAGACTTCTCCTCCCCTGAGAAGTAATGAAAGACAGGCTGGGCAACTCAGCTGTGCACATGCCTACAGGAAAAGCGGGCCAATATTACTGATGCCAAACTGTCTTGTAAGAGGAAATCTGCCAAACATGGTCTGCTTCCAGAATTCCTCAGAGATAGTGTCAGTCTCAGGCTGTGATAAGCAAGAAGCTATCTAGATTCAGAGCCTAAAAGCTACATCACATTCTCTGTAGAATGGGCAGGTAACTCCCCTCTCTTTTGCTGTTTCTCATTCCTGTTCTTCACTACTGCCTTTCCCTGTTCCTTCCCAATAAGAAATCAGGAGGAAAGCAGGTCTCTGGCTTGGTTTGTCATGCAGCAGGATCTAAGGCCAGCTGGGTAAGGTCTCATTTAAATAACAAAATGCTTTTTATAGAGAAGTTCTCTTTGTAAAGGCATTTGCCAAAGGGGTTAAGTGACATAAAGCATGTTTTCCCAATGGGTAAACTGAGGCATGGGCTAATAACATGTATGGTAACCTACAGACCAGGAAAGGAATCTTCGATTCCCCTCAGATTTCTTGCATCCTGCTTAGTAAGACAGGCTGTTTTCTCAGATCTGCTGGCAGAATTCAAAATTTGTGATTAGATCCACTAAACAACTTAGATCTCACAGTTTTAGCATAAGCATTGCATAGTACTCCCTAACTTTTGGACATCTTGCCTACAGATGATAAACGCTCCCATTGCCAGGCAGCATTTAAAGCTTGAAGAAAATTTTGGAGACAAGCTCTTTGTTTTCAGTTTTGCATTTTCATGGAAATAGACTGGCATCTTCAGAGGAAATTAATATTGTTCCCTTGGATTACAGCATAGAGCATCTATATTTATTCACAGACTCCTGTTGTGCCCCATACCAAAGAGCTAATGCAGTGCAACACTTTCGCCACCTCCAGTCAGCTCTTTTAACAGCAGATTTTAGAGTATGCATGGCATATGCATTAAGCAGGCCCCCTCCCTCTGTAAGGCCCCCAAATTGGGGCTGGGGCCAAGGGACAGGGGAACTGCAAAGGTTAGGCAGAATATTCAGCTAAAAAGTGATGCTGAAGAAAAGGTGGGACTGGAAGGCAAGTCTGAAATATTACAGTTTTAGGAACAGGGTATTTCATTGAGTCTGACCATTTATCTTCATTGAAACTGAATGGGCTGAGCATTCACCTGATAGAGGCTTGTATTGCTCCTTTCTCATGGAAAAAAAAGTGCAAATGTCAGCACTTTCTTTCCTCAGTAGTTGAATTACAGCAGGAGCAATTTTCTAATATTTTCTCTGCTCCCCTGAGGGAAATATGATGGTGTGAGATGGTGTGGTCACTGTGAGCCCTAGCTAGGGAAAGGCTAGCCAGACTCCATAATAAAGCAGGAACTGGTGGCCAAATCAGCACTTGGTGACCGTGAGTTCATCCCAATCCTCTTTTGGAGTGTCCACAGCCCTTCCTTCTCCCTCATCTCTGCATCTTTTACCCCTCCCCATCTTTTACCCCCCCATCTGCTTCCCTTTACCTGTTTGCAATCAGGAGGCAACAGTGGAGTCCTTATTCACTTGAAGAGAATCAGGACTTCATCTTTTTCAGGTACTTTTAAGTAGACTGCTGCTTTTTGGTCTAGTATCATTGATGTTATAGGTAAAATCCAAGTCAGAAATTTCTATTCTGTCTGTTCTACTCTAAGAGAATGTTTCTAAAATATTTACTTCTAGGATGTCAGAGAACAAAACAGTGAGAAGCTTACTGTTCAGCTATTTTCATTAAAGATTTTATCATCTGTTCTTAGCCATATCCCCGAGTTCTAATTAGGAAATGGCTTTGACACAGAGATTTAAAAATTGTCAAAGCAACATAGTTGGTGTTTTCACCATTCTTGTTTGTGACTAAATAATTTCAATAGCTTTTTCAATCTCTCTTTTTTAATATTGATCCTGAAATCTCCAAACAGCTTAGCAGCAAAGCAAGGCTGCATCATTAAAGGCAATTGACTTACAAACACTATAATCTCTGGAGAGAGGAATAAAAAAAAGGATAAAATTTGAACCTAACACAGCACATGCAAGCAAATGTAACTTTTGCTCTGTGGTGCTAAGATTATAGTGGGGCTTCTTTTCCCCAGAAGGGTTAAATAGGTGAACTGAGACCTGGTGTCCTGCTGCCTGTCCACCACACATCTGAGATAATTTGTGGGGACAGCATGGGATTCGCAATAGCACGATGGCATAGGAACTAATAAAACCAGCCCCACATATTGAAGCCTAGGAGAGGAAAAATGTGGTTGCCATTCACCTCCATAAATTCTCCCAGCATGGAATTTAGATTTCTTACCTGTCACAAGGGAACTTCCATTGAAAACCTTTGTCTTCCCAGTTTTGTGAGAGCACTTGCACCAATTTCTTGTGTTGTTTGCAACAGCTTCATTCACCTTCTCCAAGGCCTAACCCAGCAGGAGTGTTTTGTGCTTTCAGAACAAAGCAAACCAGGGGACAGCTACTCCACAATCCCTTGTTGGGACTTGGGTGACAATTAAGTTACATTAAACCCCAAAGCAGGAAGGTGGGAATTGGAGAAGATAAGGACATACAGTATTTTAGCTGAGGTACCTCAAGAGGCAACTGGACACCTGAACACCATTGTGGACCTTTGCCCATATGATTTATTTATTTTTAAACCTCAGGTTAGTATCACATCATTATCACTACGTATCCACAAAAACAGAAAAAAAATTAAAAATAGGATATACTTCTGTGATCAAAGGGGAAATAGTCTGCTTTATTTTTAAATCAAATTTCCTTCAGAGAGATAAAGTCCTGGAGTTGCATGTCATAATTAAAAAGACTTAGTAAGAATTAAACCAAAGCTAAAATCCTGGTTTTTCAGTGTGGAGAATTCACTTAAGTGCTGGTACTTAAAATGATGATCCTGTAACATCTTTCTATAACACATTCACACAATCTATATTTTGGGAAATAGAAAAGAAGAGCTGTGGAATGAAGCACTAGAGGGTTTTCATAAGGGGATAGCTCATTACCCATTTTCCACATTTCACATGTTGTTTACTGGCATTTTGTGTTATTTAGGCTAACAACCCTGACATTTGTGCCCATGCAAATCCCCACTCTGGCCTTTGAACATTCAGTATTCAGTATGCCCTTCCTCTGCTATTACAATTGCTTAGAAATGTACTGGCTTGACTGGTTTTTTTCAAGAAAAGTTGAAACTGCATCAGAGTAAGATTGTTGCCAATGCACATCTCAGCACCGGCATCACTGGCAAAGCTGAGATCAAGCTGTGGAAACATGATGATAGATCTGGTTTATGCCTTAAATATGACACTTGCTTTTTTGGCCACCATTTCATATTTTGCCCAATTTTCAGAAAGTAAATCAACAACTGCCAGAGACTATAAACTCTCAGGACTGAAAAGCTGCCAGTTTGCTGGATAGTGAGGTTGTTTGTTGCAAATGATGAAGGTAGGGCTGGGATCTGTTTGTGGCATGACTTGAGTACCTGGAATGGGCATAAAACTCTTGCTGGGCCCTGGGCAGCCGAGTGGCTAGCACAGCTCGGAGGCACTTTCCATCAGGTTACACCTCTTCCTCTGAGAACGTCCTTCAGGGGCCAGGCTACAGTGCCACAGGCTTCAGAACATATAATGTGTATTTGTTCCACAACTCAGGCCTCCCAGCCTACGCCTCTGGTCCAGGCAGGAAATGAGCAGCAGCTACTGGTTACACATCTCTAAGTCATGCACAGGCGTGGGGTGTGTCAGCCACGGCAGTTTTCTGCACAGCTGTGCTTTCCTCACGTGCCCAGATGCCCAGTTCTCAACACAAGGTCTCAAGTAAGCATTAGGATGAAGTCCAAAGTAACTGTGGCAGCTGAAGATATCGAATGCCCAATTACACAGCTAGTCAAACCCGTACTGACCCTGTTACAGTGTGGCACCTTGAGCGGTTATGAATGAAAAGCTTTATCCACACCATCAGTTCTGGAAAGGTCTCGGATTGCATTAAAGCACAGCTCAGAAGAAAACCTCTCATACTATACATCTAACATAGGAATTTCAGAAAATTATTTGGAAAAATCATAAAGACTCTTCTAAGACTGACTCTACATTTTACAAATATGTGTTTGTATCTAAGCAAGTTACTCAGAGAAATATTTCACTATAAAAACATCAACGTAAATTTTTTATCTTTCCTAAGAGTTGCCAGCAGCCAGCCTTTGTTCCCGAAAGACAATGCTGCCCTCTTCTGGTCTCCTTGATTACACACAACTATCTTTTTTAGATAAAGTTCTTCAGCAAGGTAAAAAAGCATTTTTTAAGGATGTGCTACTTTTGACTGTGTAGAAAATAGACACGTCAAGTTTTGCGAAAAACAAGCTAAAATAAGCAAAGTGCCACGAATAAAAAACTTAGTTTTGTAGGCTGCTGATCTAAAAAGGCCTCTACTGTTAAGAGATTACTGAAATTCAATTGCAGAGAATTTGTTAGATATGGAGCAAAGAGTACAAAAGGAGTGCTTTACAGTGTTGCTTTTACTGACTACAGCACAAAATCACACTGTGCCATTTAGTAAAGGGAAAAAACTGAAGGCCAAGACAAACAATAAGGTTAGAAAGATTTAAACTAGGTATTTAAAGTGGTTAAAACACAGAGCAGAATGTCCTTATCAGCTAACACATACAGAGACCATGGATTGTACAGACCTGGTAAACTACAGAAATCAAAGATTTTAAAAGAGGAAACAAAATCTGCAGCTAATTTTAAGATATAAACTGTTCTGCTCATTTTTATCACTGTTACTGTTTATTTACCAATTACTTCCCCATACAGTTTTTCCATCTCTCCTCCTTTATTCCTGTTCCTGTTCACCCCCTGAAAAAATGCTTTTTGATCTCTGAGTCGAGGTATGAAAGCTTGTTTTCATGCTTGTGCAGGTCTGTCTCCTATGTATAGCACTAGTATCACCCATGGCAGGACACACACGTCAGTCTCTCTGGCTGACCTGTTGTCTATAACCATTCACTACTTCATGCTTGTGCGGCACAACATAGGTGAGAGCAACATGCCACTATTGCTGTAAAAAGCAAGCGCTTTATCATTCTCACACAATGCTGTAGTGCAGAAACTGGAGCCCTGGTCTGAGAGCAGAAAAGTGGTGGCACAGGAAGCAGCAAAGGGTTCAAGGTGTGGGTCCTTGGTACTGCAGATTCTAGAGCTATGCACAGCTCTAGAACAGTCAATTTCAAAAATATGCAAACCCAAAACATGAAACAAAATACAGTATCTAACATTCACAGATTATCACATAACCTGAATACAAACTGGAGATGCAGAACAAGTAGTGAAGATGCATAAAGCACATTATCCAACATACAAATGACTCCCAAGGTGATCCCCAGAGATTAAGAAGGAACCATCAACGAGAACAAAATATTTTGCCCACGAAAAGATGGCAGAGGTGCAGAACGCTGTGTTGCCCTCCCCAGCTGTGGATCTAAAACTCAAGGGAAACAAAGGGAGATTGAGCATAACTCCAAAGACAACGATTAGAACTGAAGAGTGTGTGCTACAGTTTTAATTGCGTTACTGTAATATAAAGAACTGCAATTTAACTCTTCAAATCTATTTGACTGCAAGGAACATTTTTCAGTTTATAGAGTTCATCCATGGAATGCATCCATGGAAGCACTAGAGCAGCAGGAAACCCTAATGAATTATTTTTCAGCCAGGATAAAAAGGCTATCAAAATGGAAAGGAAATGCTTATAAAATAAAAACTGCCAATATTTAGCGTGTACTGATACCTGTAATTTTGCTGTTTTCTCTTTATGCTAAAATCATGGCTAGTCATGAATGCATGAAAACAAAGTGACAGAAAACAAAGCAGTGCCTTTACTTCTTTCTAGCATGAAAATATTTTGCAAAATATCCTAACAAGTCACAGACTCCTTGCTTACAGTAGAAGAGGACAAAGCCTTAAAAAGGATGCGCTAGTGCCCCCTGCTCCCCTGACAATTCTCTTTAAAGCATCACAGAATACAAAGGATGACAGAAAACTTTAGAAAGAAAATGTTACCATCATACTGATAAGCACTGACAAATCAACATTAGATTCTTGCTTCCATACTGACCATAAACACGGTTGAAGCCTTGTGGCTACACAAGCCAGCTTTACTTGGACAGAGCAATTCAACAAGCTGACAAGTACACTGTGAAGCTACAGAAGGAGGAGAGACAGGCACTGATCAAGCCAGTCATCTAGATTTTACTTAAGTTGTTTTACTAAAACATGTCAAAAACAACACACCTTTAAAGCCTCATTGTTCCAGTAACACTCCAATGACCTTCTCAGAACAAGTTTATGGAAAATGGTCCATAAATAATTCATGTGTTGTCAAAATAAATAGCAGCCCATTAAAGTAAAGTTCAGTATATACACCTCTAAGAAGAGCATAGAACACCACTCCTTTATCTTTTATAATTGATTAGTAAATCACAAAGCCTTCAGTTTTACTCAATTACATGAATGATGGAAGGAGACACTCTTGGGGACATATGGATAAATATTTAATGAGCTAAAACAGCTTTAATCAGAAAATAGCACATTTGATTACATTCCCTATTTTTTTTCAAACTGACAGGCAAAGATGCATTTCAAGAAGTAGTTTAGAGAAAAAAAATGTAAGATTAAAAAAAAACCAAAAAAACCCAGACTTAAGTTGCCAGCACCTGAACAAGCAACAGAGGGCTCAGCCAAGCACAGCTGTTCAGGCTTGCTGCAATGAAAACTGCTCTTTTCAAGTTCTTGGGGAGGCAGCTGCTCAGTTTTTCCTGAATGACATGGGATTAAAAATTCACAACTTTTGAAAAGACTGCACTGGTTCTTGGGTCCTCATCCAGACCAAAGAAGACAAATCCCCCTGAAGTTCCAATTCATCACACCCCTCCTTACAGTGATGACAATTACAACACTGCTCATCAGCCTACCTGACCCACCCTGAATCTTTCCTCTAACTGGCAATAAAATAAAGCTGCATCAAGGAGTTGCAGTAGGAAGTGTGACTCACTGGTTGCTCACCACCCTTGAAGCTCTTACCTCCAAGTCTTCCTTATTTGTTTTGACCTAGATAGCTGCTCAGTTGAGGATTAAAAAAAAAAAAACTTTCAATATTTAGGGAAAAAAACCAAAACATGGAACTGTTCTTCAGTAGCTCAAGTTTAGCTTCTGGGGTCTCCATAGCAAACTCTCCAAATGAGTACTTCAAAAGTAGTGCTGGGACCAAAACAGCTTTCCCTGTGTCATGAATAACATCTCATCTTTCAACCTTGGCAAAAATTCGTAATTTAGCAAGAATATATACTTCTGAAATTCAGGAATAGCCTTTATTAAGAGATTACTGACCTAACTATGAAACAACTGGTACCTGAATTTCCAATCAGCTGAAAATACTTCCACAGAAACACAGAAATTCAAGCAAGCAGAAACCACAAAAAACCATTTTATTGCAACAATGTCCCCATCATCAAGTGAGATGGCAAAAATTAAATTTTAATTAATTTTGCGTTTCTACCTTTTTATTTATGTAAATATAAATTCAAGAGTGTAAAATAAATCCACATATAAAACACAGAGGAAACATTCTCTTTCAGTGACTCCAAAAAAAACTTACATACTGAAGATTCATGACAAGTCATTCACTGTCCATTTTTCCAAGTACACAGGCATGAAAGAATGCAGAAATTTATTCTCAAAAAGCCTCCTGTAAAAGTCCTTGAAGTACTTAAGTAATATTTAGTAATTTCCTTCTTGAGCTCATGGATGTAGATTCCAAGAAAAGAGACAAACATCTCAAACTTCAGATTATTTAACCTCCATCTAAAATAACCCACTTAAAACAAGATTATGTTCAATTCTTATAGCTGAAGCATCACAATTACTTTATTAGTATCATTATTTTGGAAAACTATTTCTTATAAGGTTTTCCTGCTTTTAAAATAAAGTCAGAATATTTATTTCAAATACTTTTGCTTACTTATATGGTAAATATATTGCGGAAAGTAACTCCACATGCTGGTACAACAGGCCTCCATGAAATTCCATTTAAACATTACTATGATGTACCTTAAAAACAGGGACTACAGCATGAAATGCACCAAAAAGAGTCAGTGTCATGGGATTGTGTCTGACCTTCCTTCTCAGATGCAACAAAATGCTAATGTATTTTGAAGTAAATATTGGACTGCTAGACCATTTGAATAGTAGTTGGTTATGAATATTTGGAAAAAGAACATTTACTGCTTTAGAAATATGTGATTATGTTGTTCATTGTTTTACACAAAAAAAAGTGTCACCAGTATTATAAAATGTATCATGGGGGATATTTCAATGGGAATGTTTTTCATTGGGTCTAACAAGCATACATTTCCAATGATTGTGGTTTTTAATACATATCATGCCAAGTTCTTAATAAACTGTTAAACCTCATGGTTATGTTACAAAAGAATGAAGAAATTAAGATGGTAAAAGCAAAGTTAAAAATGAGAACTGCAAATAACTTCACAACTAGAAGAAGAAAAATCATTGAAGGATTTAAATCAGCACTATTGTGGGTCCCCACAGTTGCACTGCTACTCTTAGGTTTCCAAAAGATGCATATGATTTTATAAATATTTTTGTGCTAAGAGCCATGCTCAGAAACAAAATATAGGCTGGCACAAGTCTACCTTCTTAGAGATGCATGTTAAGTATAAAATTCACTTACTAAAGTGCATTTGCTGAACAAATTCTAGCTTCTACTATTATAGCTATCTCAATAAGCAGTACAAACTAAACTTTGTTGAAATTCTACCTCTACTTAAAAGCAGTAAATATAGATGACTGAAATCTAAATTACAATCTTGAATTACCAAACTTTTTGACTCAATGCTGTGAGCTTTAGAAATAAACAAAATGTACTGTCCTATACTTCCCACAAATGAGGAGTTGCCTCTAGTTAGAAATACTGACAGTGTAGAATGGAGTGAAGTATAAGCAGAGCTGAAGTAAGCATTGCCTTGCTTCTTATTCAACATGGTGTTTCTTTAAGGCTCTGAGAGAAGCTGTTAGTTGTCCAAGATCTTTTGGCAAAAGATAAATGCAGAAGTAGCAGGGTCATCTGACATTTTAGAACTTGTATTTTTATATTTCACTAAAGCCAGCTCATTCAGTGTCTGTATACATTTATTGCACTTGTGTTGTTGGAATACATCTATACCAACATAGTAATAATGATTGCAACAAAGCCATAGTAAAATAAACTTTAAGAGGGTCTGATTTGGACATTAGAGGATAAGTGTCTGCATGTTTAAAATGTTTCCCTAATAGTAATAAATACAGACAAATTGCTCATCAAGTCAGATACACATGTTTAACCAATTATTTAGTGTATATAAAATTTCACTCATCCTTTTATCAATACAAATCTGTTAGGGAACCAAAAAAGATTTACCATGCAAAATATTGATTAGTGCTGCATAATGGAATATATATTTCTATCAGAGTTAAAACAGCATTTTCAAAATTTAAAGAAAAATAGACTTTTAAAAAGGGATTCTACTGTCGAATGCAAGTCTTCCTTGTAGCAAAGACAAGATAGAGACAAGTTACCATTTATCGCTGTACTTCAGTCTTGATGAAAGACTAATAATAATTTGTCCACCTACTTCTTAATAAATGCTACATTTTCAAGAATAAAGGAACTATCAGTAGGCATTATTTCTACTTAAAACAAGTTATTTTTCTCTGTAATAGGTCAAGTATGCTTTCAAAGATTCGGGTAACGGTAGACTCATAATTTTCTCTCTCAACAGATTTCGAGGAGGCTCTTCTGGCTTCAAGGCCTCACTGTGATCTTTATCCTCCTCCTCTTTGTTATCATCTTCCATTCTTTCATCTTCTTCACTATCTAGAGGCTGAGGAATGAGCTGATTACCAACAAACACATAGGTGTTAATCCTGCGTCTACGACATCTCCTGCGTTTGCGTTTTGGAGGAGCCTTCTGAGCAATGCCCTTGGCTTTCATCTCCTCGTTTATGAAGTTTCTAAGAGTGCGTCTGATATATATTCGAGCTAGGTCCTGGAGGTTCCTAACAGCACATGGAGCTAAAATGAAAGAAAAGTAAGTTATAGCAAGTGAAATGTCCCTCTAGCAAAAAAACCCCAAACTAGCTGCAAGGCAGTGAGACTAGTGTTCAAAAACAACTCAACTGAAATTTTAGTAAATGATACAATATGCAAACGATGCAAGGTTAGATAGTATCACCTTGACAAACCTTGTGGCACAGTCCAGGAAACAGAGGTCTTTTGACAGGTGTGCAAGAAAAGTAGAAAGCATGAACAGATCACTAAAATAAATTTAAGAAATGATACAACAAGTACTGTCATTTTTTAGCACCTGGCATGTCTCGGCAACTACCGCTACCACTGTTAAGATCCTGTTGTGGGAAAGGAATTTCTACCCCTGTGCCGCATTTGTTTAGGCAAGTGCCTTTCTTCTGCCCACTTTCTACTGAATCTAACGGATGAGGGAGGGACATGTCTAATTCACAGGGGACAAACCAGATAAGCCACCTGCATCTTTGCAGCAGAAGAGGAATCAAAATTACTCAAGCCCTAAAGGGAGAAAAAGTCGAACCAAGAAGTAAGAAAAAAGCTAAAACTTTATGATTTCCAGTGACAGCCAGGTGATGACAAAATATTGCTTGGCTACTAGATACCTGCCCTAGATGAGCTATGGATGGCTAGTTCCAAGGAAAACAAAACCAAAAAAGCTGAAGCTTGTTCAACTTTCTTACTTGTCACTTTCCTTCCTGTACAGAATATCATAAAATTACGGGGACAACAGCAAGGAAGAAGTTACTGAAGAAATAATTTCAAAAATTACACTTCCAGAAAATCCATTCTGCTATAAAACCTCCTGATGAAGTTTAAACAAGATCTATAGTTATATACAATGACTTCAGCTGCAGACTAATTATTTAATCTGAGATAGAAAGGATATTAAGACTGAAAATACTGATTTTGGGTCATGCCAAAGAGAGGGGGGAAAAAAAAAAATTTGGATATTTACTGTCCATGTATTTCCATTTATCTACTATCAGTGAACTGCATCCTAACCAATAACTACATTGATAAAATGAACCTTTTTACACCACCTCTGTAATTTTCTACAAAAAACTACTCTACTTTCAGCATAGCTGAGAGGTATTTTTACATATGAGAATTATTTTAGTCTGTATATAACACTACCTATGTGTCAAAAAGCCTTCAAGGGTTGTCCAAAGTATGGCACAGACTATGTTTACTTAGTAGTGACATCTGCAACCTCTGGATAAAGTTTACAGAAGAAGCATGTTCACTAGACTATTATGAACTTTCAAGATAAATTATAGGCCTGTGGATTTGAAACAAATAGACAATGTTACCATAAAAGAGAAATTAGCTAAAAATTTTATTTATTGAGCTTCAGCATGCTCCTTTTTACATCCCTCACCCCTTCCATGTACACCCAACACACCCACAAGTACACTTCTGCTTTATTTTTAAGTTTTTAAATAAAACCAGATATGCCTGAGCAGTAGAAAGAAGCCTGTTTCGCTGATGTCATTTTACAGTGCAACTTAAAGCCTCTAATATTTTTTATTTCAAATGTGAACAATACTACATTTGGTTATTTTTTCCTCTTCTGACTTAAAAAATTCATTCTGAAATTATAACACAGGAAACACCTTTCCTGTACTACCATTCAGCTCTGAATGTCCACGGTCTGCACTCCTCATTCTGAAAATTTAGGAACATTGACAGAAAATCCTCTTTTGTTCTAAGGAATTAGACTGTATAAAATCATCATAAAGTTTGTCTAGCCACCTCTGTATTTCACTGTTAGATATGACACAACCTATGTATTGCGGATGGAAGAGGAAAAAATAATCTTGAATTAGTAAATTAATGTCAGGAAATGACTTCTGAGGGCTCAAAACAAGTATCAAAACAACAAAAATTATTTTGGCATAAGAATAGATTAAATAAAGGAATACTTTTATACTTTGCATAAAAAACATTGAAGTACCTATCACAGCAAGCTCACACACACTCAAAGTTATTAGCCAGATCAGCAGTTACAGGCAATGCAAGCTGATAGGACATCCTGGACTCCTGGACTATAAGCTTATACCAGCTTCACAGTTAAAACTTTTTTGGGCTCTTAGTTGGGTTTATTTAATTTCCCACATGGTACCATAGCTCTGTGTTCTACTCCTAGCCCTGAAAATTCTGACAGAAAATTTCAATTCTATGCTTTTCTCTGTCAGCTTTTTCTCCTTCCTGTTATCATCCTATCTCACCACTTGGCAACAAGTGTACTTCCAAAGGCTTTCTAAGTACCTTTACAACCTCTGCTCAAAGCATTGCAGCCAGAAAGCCAATCCTAATGAACAAGCTGGAAACATTCTATCACTTAAATTCAGAATATTAACTGTGAAGCAACACAGACCATGCACCAGGAGCACAAAAAAGTATCAGTGAGCTACTGCTTTGCAAAGTGGAATGTTTCCACAGCGCAGCTTCTCATCTTCCAGACCTCCAACATCAGGCACTGTAACATCCCTGCAAGCCAAAGGGAGGAAGGACAAACTTACGCAGTCCTACAGTGTCATGTTTGCCGTTGTCATTTCTGTTTGGTTGCACTAGTGGAGCAAATGAAACAGCAAGGATATTCTTACTTTCCCACGTGTTCTGTCCTGTTCTCAAGATCTGTGTTAGCTGCAGAACAAAACCAAAATAAACCTGGTTATAATTTTGTCACAGTCAATACTATTCAGATTGGTTTAAACACACTGCTATTTTGTTTTGCTTCAAAATTAATGAATTAAGGCTGTTTTATGAACAGAAAGGAGTTTGGTAATCCTTGAAATATCATTTGGTCATTAGAGTACTGAATAAGGTTCTTTGGTAATGGGAAGAAATGCAGCTGGAAAACTAAGGCCCTAAGGTAAAAACTAAGGTAAGTTTTGTTTTTTCTTGTTTTTCCAAAAGATCAAAGAATACTTTAGATTGGAAGCTACCTCTGGAGTCCTACCCTCCACCCTGGACACGGCCAACTTCAAAGTTAAATCAGAAGCTTTTCCAACTAAGTGAAAAAAAGACCTAGGATTGAGATTCCCCAGCTGTCTAGGCAACCTGCTGTAGTGTTCAACCATTCTTACTAGGAAAAACTGTTTTCCTTGTTTGCAGGCAGAAAGCTCCCTTGCTGCCAATCTGTAACGCTCTTTCAGTATGTTGTGCACCTGTGAGGAGAACTGGACTCCTGTCTAGCAGGTAAATTCTCATCCCTTCAGGAAGGCAACAGGAATTAAACATTTCCTTGGCGTTTTCCCGCAAACTAGATTATCTCAGATCTTGTAGCTGCTCCTCATGTTACATGCTCTAAGCCTCTATCCATTTGTATATAAGGTAAAAATAGTCACAGTTTTAATTTCTCTCCTTAATTGTGACTGCTTTTAAGTTGGATTCCATCAATTTCCACTGACAGTATCTTAGCTGTAAAAATAATTAAATTATTTATGGAACAGAATCATGCATGCTATGCTTAAATCCCTTTGGTATTTTAAGAACGCAGATCGATAACAGGAGAATTCTCTTTTGAAAGTGAAGTAACTAAAATGCTTATCAACAAGCATTTTAGTAATTATCTGTATTTAGGAGGACATCGACTTAAGTCACATGATATGCCTTTCTCAATTTCCCTATTAGTAAAATGGGGAGAATAATACCATTGAGAAGCCTTTTGAGGTCTAAGGATGAAAAGTGATAAAAGTGCGAAGTATTATTAAAATAATATGCCCCTGTCTGAAAAGTGTTATATCTAACATGGAAAAACAACACTGAAAACTGCTGCAAATACAGACAGATTTTTTCTTTGTTTTTTTTCCTCCCCTTGCAATGCCCCACCAATCATAGTTATTTTGTATTCTTTGAAATCAATTCTCCTGGTTTAGAGGTGGTTTCTTTGTTTTGAAATACTGACTAAAAATGTCTGTGTGACAGGGAGATTTCAAAGCAGTTCTGGTATAACACAGAGGGAATAGTATGAAACAGACTTTGTTAAAAGCAGGACATTGATACTTTCCTACAAACTTAAAGGAAAAAGGTTCAAAACTTCATTAAAAAATTAGTATCTGCTTAACTGCAACAGTACACCAAATCAAGATATTGTTAGTTGAACATTAACTTAGTCAAATATATATTCAAATGCATTCTTTAAATTACGTATTTCTCATACTAGAAGATAAAAAGGGGAAATTATCACTAAGTCACCTGATCTTCTATAGGCATTACTAAAATGCCTCCAACTTTCAATAAGATTTTCATGTAGTTTTCATGGTCTTTCTGGACTCCAGCTCCACAGTAAATCCGGTCATATTGATGACTGTCTGAGGCTATTTCCAAACAATTACCAACCACAAAGGCAGGTTCACAGAACTCAAATCTAAGGGGAAGAAGAAAAAAAGAAAGCGGGGACACATTTCAAATTAGGATTTTTGAGAAAAGCCAGTCCAGATAAAGACAGAAAAATATTTTTCATATCTTCCCTTATATCATGAAGAATGATTAGTATACATAATTTAAAAGTCTGTATTAAGACATTACTTTGAAATTAATCTGGTTTTTTTCTGCCACATCAGGGACCACTGGAAAAAAAATCTTGAGCAGTCACAACTACGTATTATGCAAAACAGAGAAAGCTTCAAAACATCACCTTCCTAACTACAAGGAAGTAGATTCATCCGAAGAAATCTAAAGCCATATGGTACAAGTGCCACTAAAACAGTATGCTTATCAACAACGAGTGATACCCAGGGTGTTGAATAAACATTGAAAAGTTTCATTTCCTAGTAGCTCCCTTCAATTTTCTATCAGTTAGGGTCTTTTTAAAGACTCATTTTTCTCTACCTCTTGTTTTCCACCTTGAGCCCAATCCACTTTTCCCCAAAGAGGAATTCAATGGAAAAGTCTGACATTTTTTTGATCACACACAAAGCAAAAAAAAAAAAAAAATTGTTATCTCAGAAACATGTCATTTTCATCAGTAAATGGAAGTTATACAACTGCATTTTAGTGGACCTAATAAGTTTATCACACAAGTTGCAAGGACTCTAAGTGTTCTCTGTCACTGCATAAAGTACCAAAGGAAAAATGTACAGGCCAGTACTTTATTGCTAAAGCTGCATATATTCTCCACAACACTTATTTTCTGTCATTTTTTAAATCTCTGAAGCATGTTACTGCTTCAGCTATTAATACCATAATAAAATTTACCATTTTGTAAAAAAATTCCTCGAGTGAATAACTGTACATCTTCCCCAAGCACTTTATATGTAAGAAGAGAGGTTACAAAGTAGCTCATAGAAAGGATTTATGGTTTTCTTTGAAAAAAAATATTACATAAAACCTAACATCCTTGTTGTTGCATGAAAAAGTTCATAAACTTTATCTGGCAGTGTTAAAGCCCAATGCATCTCAAACAGCATCCAGAAGGAATGAATTTTTCTAAGAACTTCAAATACATGCAGTCATTTTATGAACTTTATGGCTGGCTGTCAATGGAAAATAATTTTTCTTTTTGCTTGGCTAGCATTATCAAATCCCAGTACAATACCTGACAACATTCAAATCAATATTTTTTCAGTTACAGTAAAGTTGGCAGCTTTCACTGCTTCGGGATGAAGCCTGTAAGGCTTGGCTGAGTTTCTGATCTAGAGAATCAGGAAATTGAAGTTTTTTGTTGGAAGTGTATTTTTCCCTCCAAGATGGGATGCTTGATCTTGAAAATACTCCAATGTGCTTCTTTCTTTAACTAATCCAGACAGACCCCAGAATCTTTTAAAAACTACTGGATGGTTCTCTCTCATGCACTTCTTGTGGTCAATAGTCCATGTTTTCTCTTCCAAATCCAGGTGGGGGGGGGGGACGGAAGAAAGCTACAAACAGCACTGGTTAATTGAAGAGAAAAAAGGGAGATAGAAGCAGAGTAGGGATAAATTGCCTTGTTGCACCCAACTGAGAGGGTGAAGCTAAACTAGCTTGAACCGTAGTTGAAATAATTCCAGATGAACACAAAGATCTAGAAATACCTTAGACAAGGCTAAATGCTGTGAAGAAAATGAAATCCAAGACACTGCTCAATCTGCTGAAGAAGCAAATCTCATTTCGTAAGTACTTGGGCTATCACGTTCTTTGCTACATTTTCCACATTCCACATACAGGTCAATCAGGCAGTTTATGGTATAGTTTTCATTTCAGATTGCCCTACAGTTTAAATCAAGCACTACCACATCAATTTAATTTGAAAGTTTGAGCAAAGTACTTTTGTGGGCTTAAAAAGTGAAGGGGGAGGGGGCAGGGAGAGAATGAATATGGTACTTTTCCAAAACGCAGTGTTAAATCTTAACACAGGACCATATCCTAGTTAGTTCAAGAAAAATGAAGATGGCCTCCCTGCCTGCTCACCCCCACAGCTTTAACAACTTCTCAGAACGCCTCTCTAAAACCTACCAAATTTATTACCAGATAATCCTGTTTCCTCTACTAGAAGCCACCCTAAAAACTCATGAATACACCGGTCACACACCCTCTCAAAACAAGGAGAAACACCAAACTGTCCAAGGAATACGAGACACAGCAAAACCCCATGAAACATTCCCCAGACACAAAATACTCTATACATGAGGTCAGGACAAAAATCCACAGTAGTCTTTCCTAACACAGGAAAAGCTTTAGATAATTTGTCATTTAGCTCCGCAGCTTGCAACCAGAAGGGCACAAAGTGCAAATAAAGACACAGAAGCAACTTAATACACTCGTAAGAAAAAGATGGGTTAAGCACTAGAGACCAACTCTATCTATAGGCACTTTAAATTGTCTGGACTGTGCTCCCTCCACGCTATTAGCGGTTTTGTGAAGACACAAAGCTCGTGACCGAAACAGCTATTTCATTTATTAGTCCATTTACTTCAAAAAATACTTTCTTCTTCCACATAGTTTGTCAGCTTGTTTCAACCCAGTCTGTCAACATGCGGTCTTCCTGAGAGACTCATTTCCCACACCAAACAGAGGTGAAATTCATATCAGAAGAAAAATGAGGTCTAATCAGCTCACCTGGCCATGCAATGCTCACCTCCAGCTGGCCTGAACTGGTCTGCTAACTAGGTCAGGAACTGCCACATGTTACCCAGAAAGGTAAAAGTAGGTAGAAGAAATGGGAGGAAAAGGTAATAAATTGTCTCTGGTAACAGCAACATGCCTGTTTAAAAGCCAATCTCTCTTCATTTGTGCTTCTCAAGGAATTATTCAGAAATAACTGCTTCATGTGTTAGGGTATGAACAGTGACTCATACCAGTAAACCAGAAACACAAGAAAAGCATACTGCCTTCCTGCTTAGTAGAGCACCACGGACTTTTCATGGACTAGTGAAGTTGTAGAATAGTGAACCTTGCTCCTCCACACTCCCATGAAACACAGATCTCATTAGTAATGCAGCAGGACTCTCTCCCAGGTCCCTGAATCTTAAGACGATTTTGATTATACTCCTGAATCAGAAAGAGCTGATAAAGGTATGTACCATTTTCTTGTATTTATCCAATCCAGTAGTAAGAGATGACGTTCAAACAGAGACTGAAGTATAATTCTGAAAATTCTAACTTGCCTAAGTAATTTTCAGAAAAAAAGTAAAGTTTAGATTGGTTTTATGCAAGTATATGAGACCCCATCAATTGATGAGGAAATTACTTAAAACTTAAATACAAAGGTTCTACAAATACAAGGAAGGAGTTGCTATTAAGAATACCTACCAGGCGCATCACAAACATGTTACTCTTACAGTAGGAAATTAGTATCAACCACATTAGGTCAAGTTCCATTTTTAAACAATCAAACCCCAATTCTTTTAGTACTATTTGTCGCTATATCCAGAAAGTTTCCTTTAATCCTATTGCATCTGGGGTATCAAAACTGACAAGATATTGCACTTCATTCTGTGTTACAGCGAGCTATCTTTCATCAATATTGATGAAAATAAAATTGTTTATTGCTTTAACATGCAGCATTGACAAACGTTATATGACTATCAAAAAGTTATTATTTCACTTAAATATTTTGTTTATTTACAAGCTGAAATGGAACTAAGAATTGCCAAGTGTTCTTTAGTGTTTATTCACCTCTACCATGTGACAAGGGTGGCTTTATAGAGTATTATATGAATAAAATGGAAACCTATTTCACACATGAGATAACAAAAAGAAGGGAAAAAACTGCTAGAACTATCTGGAAAAGTTTAGTCACTTCAGGTTCTTCAGCTGAATCCGCTATTTTGATTACAAGAGAACCAACAGCCAAAACCAGAAATTCAGAGTTCCCATTACAGATAACATAGCAACAGAAAATCTCTGTTTAAACAAACATGTGCTACAGAATAAATTTAGGCACACACAGATCACAGGTAGCAATGACTCAAGATAACCAAGCAGCTTCAAGCATGTAAGACTTTTGCACGGAACGGGCAGTTCAAGCTCATACTCAACGTGGCCAAGGTACTTTTCTTCCAGCTAAATTAAAAAAAAAAAAAGAAGACAAATAAAACAAACAAAAAAACCCACCACAAAACCAACAAAACCTGTAGAATTTAAAGTGAGCTTTTGCCTTTGCTGCAGAAACTTAAGAAAATTTTCAAGTAATAGACTGTAACTGCTCATGTTTTTAAGTTAGATTCTCTATAGATAGCAGCACAGCAAAGTATTACTACTGTAATAAAACAACCTTTTAAAACATTTACAGCAAAGACCTAAGGTTAAGTTTGTTGCTCTTGTATCCATATCCACCAATCTAGTACATGTGTCATAGCAAAATACTAAATAAAGAAGCAGGAGAGTATAGCACTAACCTACTCTAGTGGATGGGATTTTTTACAAGGCGATTCACTGATTGGTCCCAATATGAGACCCACCCATGAACACTACCTTTAATTACTTCCAGCTTCTGAATATGCACAGGATACTTCTTGGGCTAAGCTCTTCTACCTATACAACTTTCATGAATGCAGGATGTTATGCTGATGTCCTGTGAAGATGAAACTAGGTGCAAGGAGGTATGGATTGTCTCGTTTTTTTAAGTAGTAAACCTACTTGATTTTTTTTTTAAACAACAAGGTCAATAAAATTGGGAGAAAAATATCAAGTAATTTAAAGGAAAACAAGAAAACAAAAACCTGTCAGCATCCACAGATTTGTATATGAAGGAAACAGTAAAACATGTTATGAGATAAAAAAACAATACTGGGGAGCCACTTAAAACTGTTTTTGCTAAGAGAAGAATTTAGTTCTTAAAACCAGTACCGCTCCAGCTACATTTTACACCTCTCAACTACTACATTCAAAATATCTGACTGTATACTTC
Source organism: Phainopepla nitens (assembly GCA_013400175.1). Classification (NCBI taxonomy): domain Eukaryota; kingdom Metazoa; phylum Chordata; class Aves; order Passeriformes; family Bombycillidae; genus Phainopepla; species Phainopepla nitens. Next base: position 1,508,568 of record VXBQ01017281.1, read on the forward strand.
TGCCTATCCCCATAATTACTAACCACACTCATATTTCTCAGCTCACTGTTCACAGCCCTTATAGACAGAAAATCCATGTCGGCATGAATTAGTATGCTTTTTCCCCATCCACACACATTTCATTTAGTTGGTCAACTCAAAGCTCTAAAAACCCTGAAATCACATTCAGGACCACCAAACTGCTTTAAGTAATTCCCTTCCAATGGGAAATTTATTTAAATTTATTTAAATTTAGGGCACAAAGGACTACCGTTCAACTTTAAAAATGTATAAGAAAAGGTTGGCAAGTTGTTAACATTTGTCATGTGAACTACAGTGACACTACATTAGAAGAAAGAATTTCATACAAGTCTTTGTGGGGAAAAGAAATGCCAAAACATAACATATCTTAATAAATATTTCAAAACAGAATAGTAAATCCAGCATAAGAACTCATGGAATTAGCTTTGTATCAAACTACCCTTAAACCATCAAATACATTAATAACCAGACATTGAAATGAATCTGCAAAATGTGTAGTCTGAAAACATGTGATAAAACCTTAAATAATTTTTCTGACTGGGATGAGGAAGTAACACTTACTTTTCTCCTATACTAATGCACTTTTGTCCTAGCTCTAATATACTGCTGGCCATACTTTCCAAAAAATGGATTTCACAGGATTGTGGAAGAAGAGAGGAAAGAAGGAAACAAAACCCCCACCAGTTCTGGCACATTTGTTGGTGAAGAGAAACAAACCCAAAAACTGGTGTATAAAGCTACAGCAGCTGCAAAATGAGTTCCCATGCTGACTTAAAAGACACAGACTGAAATGCTACACATCATTTAACCTAGAAAGGTGGGGCTTTTTGTCCAGTTGCATTAAGAATACAATCTCAGAGTTTCCTTTATATCCTAAGAATTTCCTAAATCAGTAATTTTACTCCAAGCACTCCCAGAACCTAGCGTCTAAACACTAATGTAGTCACTGAAAGAAACTTTCAAGTTTTCAAATAATTTAGTCAATTTTTCGTGTTTTAAAACTTTTCTTCTTTGAAAACAACAAATGAAAGTGAATATTCATGCGGCTTTATGTGATATAACATGCCAAAAGAACATGCAACAGATTAATGAAATACTTTTTGATTTCTATGACTCATTAGTCTCTCTCATTTCACTTGACTGTCAAAGTGCTTTAGAGCTAACACCAGTCAGATAGAAAGGGAAACAATTTTTAGAGAGTGTTAATCCTTCTCCTATGAAGTGGGGCAGTATCATGGCAAGATGGCAAGCTCTTTCCACCTTTCCCCTAGCTCTTTCTCGCTTGTTAATTCCATCTCATTTAAGTATTTTTCCAAGCTCTCTGAACCAGACTTTGGTTCCTGAATAAATGCATATTTATGTATTTTCAGCATGTTTTCAGAAAAGTTACACACGTTTCACCCACCAGTACTGTGGATACCTTTTGCATGTATACTAGAAACACTAGAAAACAAACAATTTAAAATATTAAATCTTTGAAAAGCTCTCACTGTAGACTTCATTTTAAGTTCTCTTATGTCCAATTACAACAGTAATTTTTATCAGCATGACAGTAATAACCAAAAGTGATGCTGGCAAAATTTCTATTCAATCTTTTGTCCTGGACATTTTTCAGCTTCCAGGCAATGCTATACGCATAGTGGAAAATCTGTATCTCTGCCTCACTTGTACTTGTCATTTTTCCATCTCTGAATAAAACTGTCTTGCTTCTTAACTATCTTGTTCATGATTTCTGATATTCTCATCAGTTTCATTGAGTGGACCAAAGCACATTATTCAATCACTTCTGAATAAAAACTCAAACACTGGTTCTTAAAAATACTTATGACTTATGACACTCTTCCTTCAACATGGATTTACAAAATTTAACCTTAATATAACTTCATTATATTATCTCTAAACTTTGGTAGTAAAATGAGAAGTAATACTGAAGGAGTACTTTTTAGCAATTCCACAGAGAATCTTAAGAAAAGTGAACAGGCATAGGGAAGCAAGAAAATGTCTGCCAGTTCAGTTTATTGTCAAGGTCCTATGATACCCATGGAAAAAGTCTAGAGAAGAATTTTTCTGTTAACAAAAACTAGAAAAGTATTCTCTTTGTATTTTTACTGAAGCAGAAAATGATTTTATAGGTTGAAAAAGTCGTATTTTCTACTGTGGATTTTTTGTGAAACAACAGCTTTTATAGGAGCCATACAACAAGTACTATCATCACTTGTTTTAATGTAAGAAAAAATTTAAGTACTATCAAAACTTGTAGACATAAGAGATTTCCAAAGGCAGTGTCCACCATGGGATTTTTAAAAGGTATTTTGCTTGTTGTTCTAAGGGCAAGAATACCTATTTTTGTTACTATCAAATTCTTGGAAAGTGCAGGTTTAGTTCCTCCCCAGGCAGGAGCAGATTCAATTGTTCAATTGTCTTTGGAGCCTTCTGGTTTACAAGGTGAAGAATGAGAAGTAGTATTTCCCTCATACCTCTAAACAAAAAAAAAAAACCAAAAAAAAAAAAAAAAACCCAAAAAAAAACCCCTCTATGTTTCAAACCACTATTTTCCTTCCCTTTTTGTTTAACATAACTTCTGGCATCAAAGAATCCCATTGCCTGTGTTGCTCTGATTAGATTAAATCTCAACAAGAATTCACTCACCACTAAAAAACATTATTTACACTATCTGAAATTAAAGTATCAGTAAGATTTAAACTGAGAAAGCCATCAGTAAAAGTTCTGGAGACAGTTTGCTTTTCCTGCTTAGATTTTTACTGCAATCACTAGCCAGCTGACCAGCAAGGAGGAGCTCTATTTTTCTTTGTGTGTACACAGGGACTCGCCTTTAAAATCACATTTAATTTAAAAAGTGAGCATTTAGAGCGCTACCATTAGCCTTACATCTCAATGAAGAAAAATACTCTGCTTGAAGATGTTCCTTACTGTTCTTTAATGCCAACACAATCTATTACAGGACTTCAGGAAGAAGTTTCACCCATAACGGTTATCCCAGAATTAGCACTAGGGTTCTTGTCACTTACCATTGAAGTGGCTTCTTTTGATCCTGAGAAGGGTTGGTGATTTTCTTTCACAGCAGGGACTTCACCAGCTTACCCAGGTTTGGGTTTTGATAGGGTGCTAGAAGATGGGCAACCTAGCCTTGCCCTGTGGCTCTCTCTCCGAGCTGGATATTCTAGGTCTAGAAGTTGAATGGGAGCAGAAAAGACAACACATTCCCCTTCAATAAACAGGTGAAGCGGGGCCTGGTACTTGAATATACGTGTTTTAGATAGAGCCTTCTTAAGGAATGATTCTTTTCCCCTTAATTGGCATGCATTCTCTGAAGGTTTCAAGAGTGAAAGAGGGCCTTAAATATATTTCAGACTCAAAGAACTGTCTTTAGTCTATACCTAAAATCTTTGTTCCTCAACCATCATGACACTTTCAGACATTTTCAGGAAATAACTTCTCCTTTGCTCTTACTGCCAAACATATACCATCAAGTAAATCAAGGCAGCATTTTATCTTTCAGAATAAAAGATCCACCTCCATTTAGAGAAAAATTGTTTTTATCGATTGGTGGGATACGGATACAGATACAAGTAACTACTGAAATCATCTGAAACAGGTATCTGAGAACTCTTCTTCTGATGAACAGCTCCAAAGGCAAAAACTGAGATAAGACCAGCTTTTAGAGATAGACAGCCCTCCCTTTAGGCTGAGAGAGAGTCTCAAATCCTTCTGGACATGCTAATTTTATATACTGTCAGGTCTCTGGTGAAATACCTTACCCAAATCATAGAAAAGTAAACTTTTAATTGTACTTCAACAACATTATTATCAGGAATCAAAAAAGCAAGTTAAACTGTATCACACAGCCCTGGAGCATTCCCCCATACAAATGGCATCAAAGCAATATTCCATCATCTTGTTTTATTAGGTAAGAATCCACCTAAATCATCATGACCCAGCTCCATACAAAAGTCAGATGCAAAACCAATGACCTATTACTCCAAGCAAAGGAACAAAGTTAAAGTGTTTATTTATGATCCCTGCTGAAGCTCTCCAAGTATCTACCCCTAAGTCCAAAGTCCTGGGGTTTTTTTCAAAAGCAGAATGTTTAGAAGACTCAGATCAGACTGCAGAACTTAATACACTAAAGAAAGAATGCAGGGAAGTGGCAAAGCAAAGCTTTACTGAATTTCCCATTTGCTTAACTCCATTATTGCCAGGAACACACATCATGGTCTCTGTGCCCCTTATGTCCTCTGGGTACCTTGTTAGAGGCTGCTGGTCAAGTGAAGGTTATTTTTCACACACACATTCACTGAGACAATTAACTTCATTCATACCAGTCTGCCAGGTAACCTATTTTCAAACAGTGAGGACTCCTTCTTGGAATACACCAGTGTTCAGCAGCAGCAGATATCGCACACCTCTTCCCTGGGGGATCTTTCAGACAAATCCTAAGCTGACCAAAGTAGTAGTTACTGCAGCACATGCTGCAGTCTTGTAACTTTGGGTAAAAATCTTTCAATAATAAATGAAGATGCAGGAAAAAGTTACTGAAACAAGAAGCAAAGTCAGACTTACTGAGTCAGAGAACATTACTTTGAGAGTCAGCTTAAAGTTCAAGATAAGGTACAGTAAAAACAAATACAAAAGAACTCTACCACAGAAAAAAAACCACATTTCATCTTCATTAACTACATTAAAATAGAGAATATTTACAAAGAAAGCAGTCAGCTGGAATCAGCTATGCAGACAACTTGGAAATTCCCCCCAAAACACAAAATTCAACCAGGCAACCATTATTGTTATCAGCTGCATTGCAGCTATTATAGGCAGATTTGTATCTAAAAGCACTTTCACAAAAGTATAATTTTTGTTGTGTTGGTGAGGAGAGTCGTATTTCTTAACACACACAACACTGACATTTGCTTACATCACGTTTAACAGTTTTGTCCCAGGTTCTTGCATGTTTTGAAGTGTTACCAAACCCCCAGTTTCTGCTGTTCATTTACTAAACAATCCTAATCAAATTTTGTTTCAATAATGACAAAACTTCATTACTACCACTATTTCCTTTAATTTCTGTACATAAACCTATCCCTGATTGGAAAGACATTCCAATCAAAACTAGCTTTTGTATGCCTTGTACAGACACCTACAGTAATGCACAAGTACAGGTATGTGCAGGAATGCACTAGCTAGCAGGTACATGTAACTTAACAGAGCCATTAATGAAGTATTAATAGTGATCACAAATTACTGTATTTCCCAATTTTTCTTTTAAGACACATAAATTGCATCATAAAGCTGCTCACTGAATCCATTTTTATTTGTTCTAGCTTGGGTTACAGATAAATCTCAGCCAACATAAATGCTTGTATTAAAATTAAGAAAATAATAATGAAACATATGCATGCTCCTACATGATTTTATTTATTTTACTGGGCTAACACAGTACTAAAATAATCTAGTCACTATCAGAATTACAAAATTTACTTCAGACACAGGTAACACTATGATGATACTCTTCTGCTACTTAGGAACATGAAGAGAAAGGCTTGTGGTCAGACATGAGTGCCTGAAGTTTGGGGTATGGGAAAAAGTGGATTGAGCTTCAGTCAACATAATCAAGAAAGTGGCAGTTATAAAGCACATTACACAGGTAAAATGATTTTCTTTGTTGCCCACAGGGGAAGAAAGAGGTGTAACAGTGCAATTTTTAGACTACTCCTACAATTCAAAAGCTTTTCTGCATCTCCAGAAGTTACCTTATAATCACTGTTGGAGACTTTATTGCCTGCAAGGAAAGAAGTCTTTAGGAAGAACAACCCTAGCCAGAACCTTGCTTTCCCTTCCACAGAGATAGATGCCCAATACTCTTACAGACCAACTTAAAATAAAAAATTGTTGAGTAGGTAGAAGCAATCAGGTTCAAAGCCCTGGAATACAGAGTTATACCCAGAAGTAAAAATGAGTAGTGCTACGAGCATAGATGAGTACTCATAAGTTCATCTCTTCAGGAAGTAAACATGAAGGCTATAAGAAAAAACTCATGTCCAGATCAACAGGGGAAGATTAGAAAAAAGTTAATACTGTACAGAGAGATAATGTAAAATTACATAATAAAAACTGACTTAATGGATAAAAATTGTTCTGTACATGCAAAGACAGCCACATATCACGTCTCTCTCCTAAATGCACATATGCACGTAGGTGCACATACACACATGTGCCTGTGTATGTATACACATTACCAAAATGCAGGGAAATCCACTTTGCTAAGCACTGCACAGCAGAAATGCTCCCATCCTTTCCAAGAATGCTTTCTTAAGCCTCAACTTACCTCATGAAGTAGAGTCACCAACAGGAAGTTTTAGGTTTTGGTAGTGTGATGCCATTCTTCTTTCCTCCCTAAGCTCATAAGCAATGATACACTGAGTTTAAAACTAAAAATGTTATTGCAAAGTGAGCTAGACAAATTAGATACTTACTTATCAAAGCTATCACTGTATTTTATGAAGCTCTCCAACTTTTCCTTGGCATATTCTACCACATCTGAATGAAGCTCTATTCCATGATTAATCCCGAAAGGTCCTGTAAATAAAAATAGCACGGTGTGTTTTTGTGATGTTTCTTTTCTAAGCACAGCAAAACTGCACGGAACAGCACTATAGTGTGAAAACGGTAAAAACACATAAAACAGAAGTCTCCAAATACTGCTACACAAAGTTACTTTTTGCATCTGCATTACCAGTGCTTAAAGAGGAAGGTAAAAGGCCAAAGGTTCAACAAAAGAGCAGGGACAGACCTACAACAGAACAATTACAGAATGAATTTTCTTTGTGAGGATGCAGAAAATAAGCTGACTACATTGAAGTCAGTCTGAGCAAATTCTTTTTCAAAACATTATTTACTTGGAATACAAAAAATAAAAATTGTAATTTAGTCTGTATTTTTATATTTAGATTTTGAAGCATTCTTAGGGCAAACTTTTATCTTCTGGCAATTTAGAGATTGGGATTATACCCCTTAGCCACATATGCTCTTCTATTTTGTAGGTTTCAAAATCAGAAATTTATTCCTGATTTAGTTACACATAATAATTAATTTCCACCTAGAACAGTAAAATTGCCCACACATTATGTTCACTCATCACAACTTCAATGCCTTCCTGTGATCAAATCCAAGTATAATTCCAAGTCTAACTGTGTGCCAAAAAACTTAATGCTGTATTTCAGGAACAAGAAGAAATCATGAGACAGTATTATGAGGATTATCCACATCAGGAATGAATCTGATTCAGACAGTCACATTTGCTGTAAGGATTCTAAATTTAACATGCACTCAATAGCCCAGGGTCTTTAGTCATTGGAGCATAGAATTGGAAAAGGGAGAGGGAAGGGGAAGAGAGAAAGTAAACATCAATAAGATTAGACAAAACTTGTATTTATATCCTCTACTGCATTCTAAATCTTTCCTAAATATTTAGCTCAATGTTGTTACTCCAGTGAAACAGAATTCAGTTTGTCTTTTTCAGGACACAGATTAACAAGAAAGACCTAGAGTTAATAAGAGAGGTTTTGTTTTCCTGCGACAAAAATATAGCATTAAGGTACATACCATTAACCTGATCAATAATTGCAAGTCTTAACACAGTTTAGAACATTTTCTGCTGGGTGAAATAAGAGCAATCCACTAGGTAACCACTGGCACTGCTTGTAAGACCTCACTGATTGCGGGCAAGAGGTAACTAGCATCCAAGGGATGTTCTTAGAACATGTGAAAACATTTAGCTCCTGCTGACATTCATTTTTACTGTAAATTCATTTTATTATTGGTCACTTTAAGAAAAGCATTAGCATAAGCAATCTTTTTCTAGCTGTTTGTCTAATATTCTCTTGTACCATAATAGGCTATGATGTTTCTAGCAGCTCTACAGCATACAGCAGCATTCAAGGTATGTTTTCTTTACCTAAAAATTAATCACAATTCCTTTAACCTCATAATTGAAAATAAATTAAAAATACATAAACATCATCTGTCCAAAAATTCACATGTACCTTCCTTTCAACTTCAAAACAAAACATCCTGCAAGTGTCAGTTGCTCCAACAGCCTGAAATTGAAACTATGAATGCAGAACACTACCACATCTTCATACACCACAGCATCTGTAATTTTTAATGGAAAGATGAGAAACATGTTCTCTTCTTTCACTGGGTAAGTCACAGCTGGACATGTAAGCAGAGTCAGCTATTCTAAAAATGTGAAACCAGCTTCTCCACTACTCACTGAAATCAACTGGCCTCTCTCAGCATAATGAGACAGCAATTCCACCACCTAGTCTGAACTTTGTTTACATTTTAACAGTATCAGCAACCGTTAATTTAATCTCTGTGGATTGGTGTGTACTCTTATTAGTGTGTTGTTATACTTAGAACTGATCACCAGTTTCAGATTATTTGATAATTTAACCTAGTCATTTTGACACTGCCAATGCGGCAGAAACATTACTCACTACATTGGCAAATTGAAATATATCCAACTACTGTCAAAACTCACATGGTTCTGCACCGCTGCAGAGTACACTGAATTGGTTTGGGAAAAAAAAAAGTGAGCTTTTAAAAATGAATATGGTTTATTTGTCAGAAAATTACATCTGTTTATTTTTCTTTGTTAAAGCGACTGCTCCCCAGTTTAAAACAAACACTAAAGTAGAATCATTATACACGTAACTAATTTTTTATCAGAAGTAGAGTGAGAAAATAAAAGCACATAAATTGCATTTATACCTTCTACGCTTCAGCCTCAAAACACATTACAACACTGTGTAAAACCATGACAAACACTAAGACTTCGGTGACAGGGTAGAGCACTCCAAAACATGGAAAATCTACTTCTGCAAGCAGCTGGGCCACTGCTGCTCCAGGCTGCTCAAGCCCTGCTAGGGACTATCAATACCTGAGCTACCTTTTTGGGCAAATCTGCAGGGTAACTGTGCTCCCCAGGGGTTGTCAGCCAACCTCATCCTCTGTAGAAGACCTTTTCCTGCTTAATTCCCTCAATTCTACTTATACTGTTCTGAAGGACAGGAATTCTGCTTGATACAGAAAGGTCAAATCCAGGAGTGTTCAACAACAACTCAAAATTGGTGAAGTACAGAGATATAAATGCAATATACAGAATCAAGTGCAATAAATTTCTTTTTTTTTAACATAGTAGTTAAGAAAGGATAATGAAGCAACAACACACTCCACAAGACAGAAATAAACAAGTACCATTAGTCACTACCCTGAAGAAACATTTTAGAGGAAAAAATGCTGCAATATTTACTGTTTTAATCTTGAACTTAAAATATTACAATCCAATTTAAAATACCTACTCTCAATTAGAAACCCTCCCAAACAGAGAACAGCAACACTATGAGAGTAGATAGCTTTACCTTATTTTTACCTCTGAATGACCGTAATTCCTGTTTCCACAAAACAGTGGAATCTTATTTATATTAATTAGAACAAAAGTTACTGCAGATACCAATAAATGATGTTTGGTATTAGCCATAATTTCTTCCTTCCATTAAATAAGAACTGATGACAGAAAGTAAATAAATTATCTGAAAATGACCAAACCGAGTCTTGATACCTTGCTTATATAAATAAATGTAAGCAAGATCTGTATATTACCTGTCAGCAAGATTTCTGCAACTAAAGAAAAACTGCATGCAATATGGTCAAAAAACTGTATCTACGAAAAATACACATTAAAATAACTACAGTTGTTTTATACAATAAAATAATTTGTGAAAAAAATAGTTGTTGGTGCATGTGCTCTGTAATCTAAATGTTTAGAGGCATGAGGAGATTTAATGCATTTTTCTCTCCGGGTTTTAAAATTTAGTTTAGGTAACAATATTTAGTTCCATCTTTTTTTCATGTAGGAAATGTATTTGAAAATAAGAAAAACACAGTGCTAGTGTGTTAAAAATCTTTTGAAAACTTACAGACCTGATTAAAAAATCTCATCAATCTACATCGCAAAATTTTCTCACTAAAAAATTTATTAAATGTATTTTAAAATAACTGTTTGCCTACTGACACAGATTTATTTTTCAGTTAAGTTCCTTCAAGAGAAATTAGCCTTTACAATTTAGGTTTTCCTTTCCATAAACTGAAAATCAACACAGTAACCTATAGTAAAGGCACAAAGAGTGCAAATGCAGATGAACATTTTAGTCTTCAAAAATTGTTTCACTCTACCTTTCCCTTTTAAACAAAAATAAGGATTGATCCCTTTCAAATGAGAATTTAGACTACAGAATGCAAGAAGAATCGCCTCTTCCAAAACACCCACGAAATGTCACCGAACTACAGCACCAGTGAACAGCTTGTAGATAACAAACAACACTTTAATAAAATATCTCAAAGAGCCAGCCTTATGTATGGTCCTGTCATTGTTAAAGAAGTAAAAGTAAGATTTTACAGGGCTTGCGTAATCTTCTAAAATATGCAAACCCACTATATTTGAATAAAAACATTCAGGTTACCTAATATTAATAATTACCTAATATTAATCCCACCATTGTACTCAAGTATCCGGTTCCACTACCCAGATTTAAAAAAGACAATCCAGGCTGAAGTTTCAGTGCTTCCATGACTTCAGAATAAATGCAAGGTGCTGACAGGTGGATATTTCCATGCTTCCAGGCCAAGTCTTTGTAAGCATTGTCCCTGTATCCTTCTAGATAATAATCACCACGATCAATCGCTCTGAAGGCTTGCTCCACACTCTCAGTGCGAATGTACTGAGCTTCTTTCAAGTTGTCAATTAAGTCATCGTTGTCTTCTCCAGCACTCACAGCTCCTCCCATGCTGAACTTCTGTGGTAATTCAATTAGTTTGCAAAATACATTAGGAGGAGAGTTTTCCCAAAAGTATACGTATGTAATGGAGTCTCAGCTGTTTTTTTCAGAAGGACATCACAAGTGAATCCTGCAAAACAAATATATTTACATAACTTGAGTTGTGAAAGACAAAGAAATTAACAAGTATTAGCAGGTGATGAAATATTGTTAGCACTGGATAACTTTACGAAGCAGAACTACGAGTCAGGACAGCTAGTATTTAGTCAAAACTCTGCCCCTCAGATTTTAACTCAGAGCTGAGAATCATTGGCTTAATACGTCCACATGGGCTGTCTACATTATGCAAACCCTTATGCTGCGTTACTTGCCAGACACTGCAAACACCACAGTGCTAAGAACCCATCACTCATGTTATATATTTGAGGGGGCATGGATGGGACAGCAACTGCCCTTGGGTGGGCTCTAGTCCCATCCTGAGAACTAAGTGTCCAACAGCAACTGGAGCATGTACCAACTCAGATAATTTTGAAAGAAAATTGGCTTCCACGCTCTAAGATCACCCCATGGGGGAAAACAAAGCCCAGTAAGGGATGATGTCCAGGAGATGTTTTCAGATGATCACTTTTGAGCTGAAACAGAATACTAATGTAGATACAATGACACATTGCTCTCCTCTAGGATCAAAACAGGAAAGCCAAAAAAATATCTGAGCACCTCCTAATGCCTGTCATATTCACTAGAGGAATAAAAATTTCTTAATAGTACCTAGAGATTTTTAACAGCTTGCCAGGTCCTAAGTGTAATTCTACACAGAACACGGCAGTAAGTCATTAACTTCAAAATAATTCTTTCAGATCTGTATTTTACCTGCAGTTATTTCATTATGAATTACTAAACTCAAAATCCAGATGTTAACATTTTTAATGTTGCATGAATTACCAGTAAAACAGCAACAGAAGACTAGAAGACAGGAAAACATGAAGTTTAATGCACCACTTTAGTTGAATACAGTACACAGTGAGTATCAGAATACTCACAGTGAAGTTTTAGTTGTTGCTCAGCAGTGTTTACCTAAGCCAAGGACTTTTGCATTTCCTACACTCTTCAGTGAGCAGGTACACAAAAGCCAGGAGGGAGCATGGCCAGGACAGCAGACCTCAACTGGCCAAAGGGATATTCCTACCATAGGGTGTCATGACCAGTATATAAACTGGTGCGAGTTTACTGGGGATGGGTGAGAGAATGTTCAGGGCTGTTAAAGCTCTGGTAAATCACAGGTGAAATGTTGACTATTCACCATTCAGCTGTGTGCTTCCCTCTGAAGCAAAACCAATTCCCACTGACATTCAGGAATGGAAAGAGATCAAAAGTCACCACGTGCAATTATCCAGCAACAAAACCTTTGATTAAAGTAGAAAAACTAGACTTCTGAACACCTTAGTATGTGTCCAACTGCAAAGGAATATTTCTTTCTACTTGTGAAAAAACTACAAGACAACTTAGAAAAAAATGAAACCTGAGAGAGACATTTTTTTCGGTATAGTTTATAAAAATATTCCAGCTCTACTTGTCTCCACTTGCACCACACCTGAAAGTTCAATGAAACAAATGATGATAGTTCAGTTAAATAATCTACAGTGACTAAAGCAATCGTTTCTGCCTTCTTTCACACTAAAAAGTTCATTATTATCTTGAGATATGCTTGGAAATAAATTTAACTAAAACTACAAAGATATGAACTGAGATTCCTAAAGACTAAATTCAGCTGCTACATTTGAGAAACGGGAATGCCGCTTTCAGCTCGTCCTGCGGGATGCATCCACCACCTCGCACCAGCAGATGGAGAACTCGGCTAGCCACGAGCAGGGTGCCAGTAAACGTGCAGAGCCCGCGGATGGGAACACCTAAAGCTTTAGCATTTCCATCAACAACGGTCTTCACTCCTTTCACATAACATCTATTTCCTGTAAGTAGCATTTTTCTAATTTTCAACACTCACAACACTAAAATAGAATTATTTGATGTATTTGGTAATTTTGTATTCTTGGCATAATATGATGGCTCATGTTATTGCAGTATCACAAGACTTTCTACTGATGACACCCCCCAAGTGTTCCAGCTTCAATAATGGTAATCACACAAAATCTCAAAGGCAAGAACAGAAAAGGTGTGGCTGATACCGTGACATTGAGGGAAGAAGGGGAGAAGAGAAATGGAATCTCCTCTGAAGAACAAGACACAGCAAAACAGTGTGGCTATTTGGCAGTGCAGTGGAAGGCTAGATCTCATTCTGGATCCACACTGCCCCTGTTTGAAGAGGGTGACATTAGGTAGATGACAGTGATGGTGTTTGCTTTTTAGGTACCTTGTTTTGGTTTGCTGTTGTTAATCTACATCTACAGCATCTACAGTGCTCTACCCTCCACTCTACAGCTACAGGTAGGCAAAAATGCTGCTCAAATAGAAAGTATTTTTGTTCAAAACCAAAAAGTGCTCTAGGAAGTGAAAGAAATAGATCTTTTCATAAGAAGTAGCCTCTTGTGTTGCAGAGAAATACTTTTTGATAGTTCACTTTCCTCCAAGACTTTTATGTTCATAAACTTTTGCTTATGGAGTAAAACTACTACTAGCAGAGATTACATATTTTAAACACACAAAAGAAAACATCTCAGAAGCTATTTTAGCAGAGCTGGAGAAAAAGGGCAAGTTAGTCAAATCTTCCTTGTGACAGCTGACCCAGGACCCAGATAAAAACAGCATAGCATACTATGATAAAACTTTCTACACAGCTGAATACTCAGCAAAAACATTGTGTGAAGCTCCCTGATATTAAAATTGAAACACATGAAGTTCACAAGAGCACAAGCAGCATTCTGATGCCTATTACACCAAGAGGTATAGCAGCTTCACAAGAAAGATGAAGGTTTGTCAAGCTAACAAAACGCAGCTATTGCTTTTAGCCTTAGGCATCTCTGGAATACAGAAGCCAACAGAACTTCTAGTGTAGGAGTTAAAGTTTCAATACAGTCTTGATAAAAAAGTTAATTCACTTAGTAAAACCAACTGCAATTAATAAAATCTTAATTTCTCATTCTGTACTACTCATGAATGTATTTTCAGAAGTTGGAACCCTATCTTGAAGTTTCTTATATTCACAATAAAAATTAAATGGAAACACACTTTCCATTTCCATAACAACCCACATAGCTGTGTAACACCACCTATGACCTATTTCTGACCTAACTTGTAACCAATTTCAGCGAAATATCTTAAATAATTACTGGGTGGGTTTTTTTGATGCCTTTTTTTTTTAACATTGTCACATTAATTGAATACGTATTTTTTTTGGCTATGTGGCTAAGAAGTGATGACAATCTGAATGCATTTTAATTCTTTACTCTTTTATAAGATATGCAAAACTCTTAGCTGAGAAGTTAGTAACAAGGTTAACCAAGTTTTTTTACCATCTTTTAAAGGGACCCAAGTTTTACCCAATTCAGAACTTCTACAAATGTATTTGCACTTCAAGTCAATTTTGAGGGCCACTAAGGACTTGCATACTCTTAAATACAGTTTAAATACTGTGCTAGCAAGGTATCCAGTTAGTTTGCCACTCAAAACCTCATTGACATTGCTAAATCCATATGATATCAAGTATCTTAAAATTTAGTACCTTGTAATACTGACACAACCTGACTCCATACAGAGAACTACTCAGAAATACAGCCTACTTGAGTTACCTAACTTGATCCTTACTTTGTTTCAAAGAATGGAAAATATAAAATAGAATAATAAATGGAATCAGCCATATTCGAAGTCTCCTCACAACTAATTTCACCAACATATCAGTTTGGAGAAACATGACACTGATCAGGAGTGAGATACATTACTTTAAACTTAAATACATTACTTTAAACATAGAATACAACCTTCCTCTGTGAATCCTCACTCTTTCCTGTGAGAGGGAGAAGACAGCAACAAGTCACTGAGCTGCTGTATTAATATTAGGATTCAGCTGTTCAGTTTTCCCAAAAATGAATATTCTGTGACTGGCAATAGAAGGGAATTAACTGAATGCACACACGGGCCTGAAACACTTCAGTCAATTTAACAGTTTCAGTCATGGCAAAAATCAACATCATCACTCTAATCAGCAGGGATTTAAAGCTCCCCAGGCTACCAGTAAAGCATCAGACCTACTCCTTTCTATCCAGACTCAGTATGTGACACCCCTGCAGCTGTTATGAACTCAGTGTTTTGCCTGTCCTCATCCCATCCAATGACTTCTATAACCACAGGACTCCATTTTCAGTTTAGCTTCCCTTTTTCTCCCCAGGAAATTCAACCTCATGCTGCAGAGCTGAGCTTAAGATTTCAGCAGGAGCTTTCAAACAAACAGTATGATTGACTATGATCTGAAATGAAAAGAATAATTCTAGTATTACTTTCATCCAGCAAAGACTGGAGAAAACCAAAGTATGAAGTATGTGCTGGTGATAACCGTAGTAAGTGACTACAAAATTAAGAATAAAATGTGGGCCACAGAGGTATTTGGAATGAAATCTTCATAAACATTTTTTAAAAAACTTTTACACCTATACCTTGGTGCTAAACTGATACTAAACCCAACTAGTAGAACTACCTTCTCTTGCACAGCTATTTGTTTTGTCCAAGCAGCTATGAAAGAAGAAAACCCGTTGTTTTTAGGATATATGATACTACTTGGTGCACAAAGGAAAACTATCTATAGAGAGCCCTGCACATTTTTGAAGTCTATACCCTAGACTAATCTTACTTAAAAACATTCACTCCTCAACTGCTGTTCAGTGGCTCACTTCAAGAAGCTCTTCAAGTTAAACAGAAACAAGTACAAAACCAAGCAGAGTCAGCTCTCCAGTGCAGTGCACTCCATAGAGCATACTTCGAGGTTCTTTGCAATATAGCAATGGAATAAAAAGACAGACCACAGGATTAGCATGAAGTCAAATGAATGTAAACAGCTACAACTCCTGACTTAACCTGAATTGCATTGACCTACTTGGGCAGAAAAGGTTTCTCAAGTCTGATGTAAGCTTAAGCCTCGATCTTCCTGTCTGAGCTTTCAACAGCTGTTTATACAAGATTCCAGGTATGTGCCTGTTTTCCTCCATCTCCAGTCACCTGAACAGGCTGAACAGCAGATATAGTACTGCATTTCTCTCAAGAGGTATTGAAACTTATGGAACTCCACAAATGTATGAGCAGTGACAAGAATATAAGGACATGACCAAATTAATTTAACCTTGCTAGCTACACAAGGGCACAATTTTGGATTAACATGCTGAGTAGCTACTGAACATTTTTTTTCTTTTAATATTGAGACAGTTCTCAGGAATTTGACTAAAAAATAAAACAACACAGAATTTTCTTAGTTGCTTTTGTGCTTTTTTGATTGTTTTTCTCTCTTCTTTGAACTAGGAGACATTCCTTTCTTGTTCTATGCTGTCTCTTATACTTAATTTGTGCTCTTCATCTGAAGTTCTATCTACCCTCTTTACCCCATACCAAGGACTAAATGCTGAAAGAAACATTTTTCTATACACAATTCTGTATGCCATTCCTGTTGGCAGGTATGCTGATAAAAGCTTGAGAATTCATTACCTTTTATTCCAAAGCAAAGCAAACAATCCCACATACTTCCTTCACTAAAATTTTAATGTGCAGCTTTAACCCCACATCCTGACTTAGCTCTCCTTACTGCTTAAAATCCGGGCAACCAAGAACTTTTGCAAAGCTGAGCCTCTCATGCTTTAGGAGCAGTTTCTTCTTCAAACACAGACTCATTAATTGCTATAGGCAAACCAGTGATGACCTCTTAAGAGCTTGTATGTATACCTTTATGACTGAATGAACACTAGCTCTGCTCAGACTCTGAGTACCATAAAGTGTTCCATCAACTGCAGACTTCAAAATAATTAATATTGATTCTCCACCCATAACAGCCCAAAACATTTCTTGTTGCTTAGTTGTAAGAAAATGCACAAAATGCTCTCGTCTCTGGGGAGCCTAAGAAGACATAGTGACCTTTCAAAGTTCCATTAATGATCTCCTAAGCAAAGGGTATCAGTTTAACCCAATGTCTAACATGCAGAAGATCCCCTATCTTTCCTCTGATACCAGTGTTCGTGACAGAACCTGGCAGTCCTAGCACATTTTGTAAAGGTCTCAGCTTCTGAGAGGTATGCCTACAGCTCTGTCTATTCCCAGGCCACAACTATTTTTAGTTTGTCCAGTATAAACTAGCCAAAGAGCTTTATCACAGACTGGTTGGGAGAAAGATGAAAAGCTTCTCTCGAGGGCCTAACAGATCCAGAGAAATAGGAGGTACCAGGTAATAGCAGTTTGTTCACTGCCTAAAATATCAGGACTTCGAGAGATATGAATCTATGATGTTTAATACATACAGATGTCTGATATTCACTGAGCCTGTCTCATGCACCTGTTTTGCATATCAGAAACTGCTGTCCGTGCACATATTTCACAAATTAGTGAGCTGCAGACTGACGAGGCTGCAAAACTCATTGCCACAATACACAGTTTATAAAAGGATATTTAACAGAGTATTCATTTCAAGCAGGTTCATATAAGCCATAACAGGCAAATGTTAAGAATCAGAAGAGCTGAAGAGTGATGTGTAAAAAGAACTGATTCTTGTATATCTAATTCTGTTTAGCCTGAAATGCGAAAGGCATAAAAGTGACACAAACTTTTCAGCAAATTTTAATATTGTGATTGCTGTCCATCTAAGACACCTTGATATATAAAGAACAAGTGAAATAGTCAACATTTTTAAAACAAAACTTGTTTCTCTCCATGAAAGAAGATGGTTAATAATTTAGTTTGGGTGACCAGAATATAAAACTCCTTTACTTGGAGTAACCTTCAGGGAGTAATCAGTAACAACTGGGGAATGGGGAGGGAGAATCCTCTTTTACAATGAAATATAAAGCACGTTTTTTACAAAAACCGAAACATATTTCCCTAATCTTTTACCATAAAAGTTATGGGTTCTTAAGCAGATCAAGTCACACTTCATATAACTTTGACTAGGTAAAATGTGTCTCATGACAAAATTTTTACTATTTCAGCCAGTACTAAAGTTCAAAAACTTATTGTATATAAACATTTCAAGTTATTTCAATAACTCACTTCTAGCAGCAACAGAATAACATACGCCTGTTGCCTTTAGCAAAAGAAAATAGAAATGAGGTCAAGCGTAAAAATAGAAGATAGTTGCATTCCTGACACTTGAAACCTCATCTTGGAGCTATGCATTTACTTCAGTCGCTACAGAAAAAAACCCAGGCCCAATTAAAAACAAAAATATCAATCAACTCTACCAATCTCCAAGTACATTAAATTTTTTTTGTTTCTAATCTTCAAATGTGTATCTAAAATAGATGACAGCTTCAAAACAGAACACATCACAGCAAAAATAACTTAAATACTGTATTATCATGTTGACTTTCACATCCTGAGAATCTCAACTTTTATTTATTATGCAACCTCTTCTGAGATGCTAAATAAATACAATTTAAGGAAAAAATAAATCCCAATTCTTCTTTCCTTGGTTCTTAAAACAGTACAGTGCAATACAACAGTATGTTTTGAGAAGTTATTACTTAGAGTCCTATAATTCTCAGAAGAGAAGAATTACTGAAGCCTACTCCTGTTTCCTGCTTCTCTTCCTCAGAACCATGAAACAAAATTCTTTCACTGATGCTATCTTCCAGATGCATCACACTGGATTCACCTTTTTTTTTCAAATCTAACTTGTTTACTAACACTTGCACACTGAGTTAGTTTAATCTTGTCAAAGAAAGCAATGGATATCTACCCCACTTTCTCCTTTTTAATCTCCAAATCCTGCATCTCCAAAAGCTTTAGACTTTAAGGATCCATATCATAATTTGTCTCAGTCTCCACACACACCATAAATCCATGAACAACACAACCTAAAATGATGTGACTTCGTCCACAAATCTCCATTACCTAAGATTTTCAATGCTTACTTTATATAAAATAGAGATCAACTTTCCTTTCATGGTTCTAACCAAAAGAAACTGGTGATTTATCAAAACCTTCAAAACATATGAATCAAGTATGAACTAAATCTATATTAAAATTCTACCAAAAAGTCTCTAGTCATCCAGGAAAAAAAAAAATCAACACTTTAGTTTACAATGTAAATGGTTAAAGCATTAATACTGTTATCACTCTGTTTCACAAAGCCTCATGCAAATATTTTATTATTCTCCCTACTTTGAGGTAATGTTTCAAAGTATTGCTTTTGTAACAGTATCACTTTAATTTATACCTCTGTGGCCAGGTACCTTAAATTTTCCACAGGGCTTGCAAATGATTAAACAGATTATTTGCCTGCATATATCAAAGTTAACTTTGTTGGGTTATGTGACAGAAAGCTGTTCTGCACACAAAGGAGGTGGGTGCACTTACAAGTGGAGGAAAACACACATGAATACCCTGACCCAGGCTACCACCAGCTCTCTCCACACTCTCACCACCACCAGGCCTCTCCAAGACATTTCTCAGATCCAAAGCTGTGACTCTTACAGAACTACAGGAGTTACCATGGAGTGCAGGGAAAAGGGACTTGGGGATGGCACAAGTCCTGTAAGGGGATGCTTGGGGGAGGAACCACAGGTGGGGAAAGGGAAAAATCACAGTGACAAGAGGAGAAACAAGCCTGGGAAAGCCAGGGCTATGATGACAAGAGAGACAGGTCACCTGTGAACAGGCTGCAGGTCAGTATGTGTGTCCAGCTGTGCCCTGCCTATCTTGTCAGATAATAATAATTAATTAATAACTGTTAATCTCCTTTTGCAACTGTCCTGGGCCTCTGTTTGATGCCCATGCACATCTACAAGAAATGGAGTCAGACCACAGGCCACAAGGGCCAGCGGGTCTGTGGTGCCAGCAAGGCAGGGCTTGAGCTTCTGCAGGTCTGGATACAATCACACGAGCACCAAGCTGCACTGGCCAGCAAACCAGCAGTGTCCTTGGAACTGTAATGGGACACAATGGCCCAGTGAGGCAGCTGAGGAAGTTGGCTGCTGGAGGAACAAAGAGGGGTCCAAGGTGAGCTACTGGAGAATCTGTGGTGCTCAGGATGGGCAGCTAAGCATGTGCATGTGTGTAAGAGGCAATGGGACATAAACAGAACAAAGAGTTCCAGGGTAGAATGAGTGCCTAAACCCAGTAACTGGAAAGATTCATAATATATGCACACATGTGTTTGCAGACATTCAGTTTGGCCATCCAGAAAGAGTAACAGGATGAGGCCACTGATGCTGCTTGTGCTTGCATTAGTGCTGTCTCCTGTGTTGGTGTGGTGGCAAATGACCTATGTATATGCCGAATACATGTGTTTGTTTGCTACCGAGAATACGTGCTTAGCCTCACAACTCACTGGACCTGAGGCCATGAGGCTAAACCAAAAACTAGAAATACTTGAGCAAAACTCCTTATAGACCCTCTTGAGAAGCACAAACCAAAATAAATAAGCATATTTTAAACTTCAAGATGTTTCTGAATTATTTGTTTTCTTTGTGAGCAAGTATGAATCAAGAACTACTGTAAACATGGCTCCAAAGTTATAATTTACTTACAGTACCAACAATGGCAGATGTTGTCTGGAAGGGTTTTGGAGCATTTGTTAAAGCTCCTAACCATTCCAAGATATTCACGCAAATACTTTAGCAAGAAATGGAAGCTGAGAACCTTTTATCATTGCCTATATAGCAGCTGTGCACTTGCAAAGCTTAAGATAATCACTGTTCCCACAACCTTACTGCATCAGTTTTTTTGCAGCCATACAAAGCACACGGTTTTCACCTGAATAGAAATGCAGTTTACAGATATAACACAAGAGGCTGCTACACTCACACAACCTGATGCAGCTATATCATGGACAACTCCAGTTTATCCAGAGTATGCCAGAATGGAGGAGTCAAATTTTACACTGACTTTTTCTGACAACTGAATTACTTCAGAAAACATCACAGAATCTCAGGAAACTTGGCAGTAATGACTCTTAGTCATGATGAATGCATAATTAACTGAAGCAAATAACGAGAGATTAAAGCCTATGGGATTTTGTAATACTGCAGATGTCAGCTCAGCAGAAGTCAAAGAAACTCAGCAGCTCGACTTTTCTGCATCCTTCCAATTTCACTGACCTTCTGACCACAATAATGCCAAATTTAGAGTTTCTTGAAGGAAGAACACAGCAAAGCTTAACAATCTGGACTATACTGCATAGAAGGAAAACCACAGCTCATTCTCAAAAGGGTAAAGAAAACAGTTTTGCAAATAAAGAGCAGGATCACATGCACAGCAGAAGAACGAGCAAAACCCCACCCATCAGAATCCAACAAGAACTACAAGAGTAAACAAAAAGTTCATGAGTCTCAAGCAAAGATTTTCAAATGAAAATCAAATCCGGTAATGGCAAACTGATGTACCAGTAGAAATACAGCACTCCTGATTACTTAAAGTTATTAGTACTACAGAATTTGCCAAAATTAAGCATCTCTTTTAGCAACTGCTTTGGAGTTCAGTGTTTCAGCAATGCTGACTTGCATTCATTTCAGTCCTACCTATCAAGCAAAAACAACAGTTCTGAAAATATGATTAAAAGGATAGTGGCTCTCACAATCATCTCTTTTTTTAACTTTGATATATAGACTGTAATATAACAGCACAGTCATCCTGACTGGGTAGAGTAGTATTACTTGGCTTTTTATTTTATATGTCAAGAAAACCACATGGTAACTCCCAAATATCTGCTAAAAACACTTGCTATAGAAATAAAAAAATCTCAAAATAGTAATCACTTCTCATTTTCTGCCAACCACATGGTCCTAATTCCTCTTTCAACGTTAAAACAAGCACTTATAGGAATCAAGCCTTTCGCCTGGGACAGGGATGCCACAGGCATATCAACTTCTGACTGTGATTCATTACCTAACTATAACTATAAACAATTCCAATTACTATCACTTCACTTACAAAAACCACACATTGACACAGAAATCTCCTTTTGGAGACACAGATTTGTCTTTTTGTAAAATATGAACAAATAATTAAGACATGTCACCTCTGAGATGATCTCTTTGAAATCTAGCTCCCTTTCACTCCTGGAGACAACTCATAACAAATTCTATTTGTTTTGCTTGAAGAATGTACCAATACACATTTTTAATAGTTACAATCCTTTTGTGTCTACAATATTACTGCATACTGCCTTTCACTACATCTTAAACTACTATTTTAGAACAACTCTGATTTGACTCTTACCACTAAATCTAAAAAGAAATTTGTAGACATCAGCTGGAAAAAAAAAATCTTCCCAATGACAGATGCCTCCTGGAGGAACATTATCCAGTATTACAAAGTTGTCACTATTCATCCTGAAAATAGTTTTCAAGATTACTTAATTTGCCATTAGAAATATGCACCTATCACTTAAGACTTTAACAAGCCAATTGTTAAAAAAAAAGGAAGAAGTAATTATGATTACTGACAGCTTTAATAAGACTTATCTATTTAGAAATCATGCAAAGCAAAGGTTTTGTAATAAAAAACAGCAAGCTTCTGGTACTTGTAATGTGACTTGAGTGCTCAAACACATACCTCTAGTGCTATTTTAGGCGCTCATGCTAACTATTGGCTACTTGGCCAGTGCTACAGCAACAATTAGTGCTAAATAAAACAGAAAACTCTTCTGCCCACATCCTGTCTTTGCTTCTCTGCAAGTAAGTCAGAGCAGCTGCTCCTTCTGTGCGACTTAAGACTGCTTTGAAAGGCACCTAACAGTTGGGACTGGAAAAGCAACCAGACAAAAGGCATTATTGAACAAAAGAGACCACAAGAGCAAACCTGAAGACACTGACTTGTAACCAGTCTGTCATCACCAGGTTCTAAAAACATTCAGAACAGAGATCCTGTTTACAGTCTCTACACTGTGACAGAATTGGTTGGTTGTGCACGTGTTCTTTGTGCATGTGTGTCTCTAAATACACACCTTCTCCAGTAAAGCACATATCATCAACCAAGATGAGAGCTGCCTTCTCTAACTGCTCAGCTACCTCTACTTCAGCTTTATCCTGTGTGCCATCTTTTTTATTTTTGAAGACTTCAAGTAATGTAGGCCTTCAGTAAATCCTCTCACATCTAATAGCTCCATGCTGACAACTCTGATGCCCTGAAGTACCTCCATATAAATGTCTTTCATTCAAGATTAAAAATATCCCATGTTGCTATCAAAGCACTTGATGTAAGCCTGCTACTTTTACNGTAATGTAGGCCTTCAGTAAATCCTCTCACATCTAATAGCTCCATGCTGACAACTCTGATGCCCTGAAGTACCTCCATATAAATGTCTTTCATTCAAGATTAAAAATATCCCATGTTGCTATCAAAGCACTTGATGTAAGCCTGCTACTTTTACATTTGATTTTAAGGTTTTGTTGTCAAATTCTGCTTTGTTTCCTCAAACAGGTTTTTCAACATTCATTCCAACTGTACTCTTTTACACCGTGGAAGCACAGCAAATCCAACTTTGTTTTGCAACTATATGCTGAGCAAACACTACTTTGAGAAAATCAAGTGAAATGCAATATTTGAGAGGGATTCCAAACCTCACCAGTTATGTCACCTTAACAACACTCACAGTATCTTAAATCTCCAATTGCATGCAACTCATACAGCTCAATACTCAGCAAGACCTTTACATCCTTTCTTCACTAAACATTAACAAAACAAAGCCAGAGCTCCAAAGCTAGCCTTCATTAAATGCATTTTCTAAGCAGCAGGCTCCAAGTCTTTTTCTGCCCCAAGACAGCCCCTTTATAAGAAGAGAAGCTCCACAGTAACTCCCCACTCTAAAACTTCATCATATGAGAATACACCAGAATCTGTAGCCTGTGAGTTCCCATGGTGACTCCTGATGTCACACCTGATCTCTTTTAGGGCTGTGGAGTTTGCTTTTTTTTGTTTAAGTGTTCTGTAATGACCTCTAAACCAGCGTCTTTTCCTCACAATAAAGGACAATTGATACTTTGGTGCTTCAATTTAAAGGACTGATAAAATTAATTGAGAAACACATCACATACCAACTGTAGTCACAATGTACAAGTGATAAAGACTCTACAGTTGTTCTCCAAATCCATTTCCAATCCTTTTCTTCTTTCCAAAAATAAGTTTCTTTGGACTAACTACCATTTTTCAAGATATCTTTGCATACAGTTTACTTTTACTTCTTACTTTCAACATTTCCAATAAGCTTCTGATCAGAAGCAGATTCAGCAAGAATCCACACATATACATTCCATCAGTATTCCAAGCTCCTTGACATTAACATCACTGTCAACTCTGCAACACTTTATCTGAAACATGAAGTAGGCATGACATACACGCACAAAAAGGAGAGAAACCCAACACTACTCTTCTGAATGCCAGACAGGTATCTTTCATTATTATGAAAAAATAAATTATAGTCAGCATCCTGAGCTGCTATAAATTCTATCCTTTCTTCAAGGATCAGAAGTCCAGAACAAATTTCATAAATAACATAGCAGCAGAAACTGCTTTAAGAGCTTGCATGAAGGCCTGAAGGCTTTCCTGAACATCCAGTGCACACAAGGAAGTCCCAAAGGACGTGGAGCACACTAGTTATTTCCCGATGATCCCATGTAATTATACCTATAATATTTGATATAACTACCACACTTCAGTCCTTATAACTCCATGAATGAAGAAGCAGAACAGTGTGACCACAGTTCTGCAAAGCAGATACATTAAAAGAATTCTCCATCCAAAAAAACCCACACTTGTTGGTTGGAGAGGATGAAGTATGCAGATCAACTTCTGATCCTAGCGGAAGATTCCTGGAGTGCCTTAGGCCAGTCACATTCCTGATTATTCATTTGCAAAACATAACTGCACATACATTCTACCCACTTCTGCTCTGAGGAGTTTACATTCTAAGTGGGTAAAAGCAATGAGATTATATTAAATGATGTTTGCATTCAAGAGTGCCAAGTGCTGGAGACTTCAAGGCACTTCTCTTACACAGAGAGCTAATTAATCTTTAGCTACAGAACATCACTTGCAGTTCAGCAGGGTAGAATAGCAGATCCCTGTGACATTCCTGCTGCAAATGAGAACAAAGCAGGAAATGACAAGAACAGGGACATGTAAAGACACCTCTCATCCAGAAAAAATGACTGTATTCTCACGTGTTTCTCTCCATGCACCTAAGACTGGCATGACCATTACCATAATGCTTAATATTTCAGAATTGCTTTTAATGTATTTGTTTTGGGGAATTTTTGAAACATTTGACATAAATCTTTCTGAGACACTGCATGGGGAAATTTTATTGCCTGGTTCTGGGGAAAAAAACCAAGAACCATGCACTACAATGTCTTGCAGCAGGAATTTTGTGCTAATGTCTTTTAAGTTTGCCTTAAGACTTGTACCTGCACTGGTATAATGCCTAAGAAGCCTCTCTTTAGCTTCAGAATACACATTTACCATCACACAGCACTTCAAGTTTACAGAAAAACAGCCAAGTGACTGCTCTGGTAGGGTCCAGCACAGGCATGGAAAACTACAATACATGCCTGACACTGAGGTCCTATTCTTAGGTCTCCTATTAGGAAGAAGCCTCTTCAAAAGGAGTTGCAGCTTGGGGCAGTCACTGACAGGCAAACAGAAGACTAAACAATAAAAAGCACCAAACTGCCAAGATTATGATTATAAAACCAGCAATATTTCATAATTCATAAACAGAATACTGCAAAATTGAAACTGGCCAGTCACATATCTAAAGCAAGTCATGACACAGATTAGATGAAGAAAATCCAGAGACAAGGTCAATTAGAGAGGCATGAAGATTTTACAAGAATTCTGGAGTGAAGATCAGAGATTATACAGGGAGGGAACCCTAAACCTGCACAGACACAGTGATAAAATTTGGCCATCCAGGACTGTTCAGTATTACATACTTCTTTCTGTTTCTGCGATTTTATTATATTCTCCTCACTGCAGACCTCCCAACAACATCCAATTGTATTTTCTAGCATTTCTGAGGGACACTGACTGTTGTAAAGAACATCTGGCTAAGTGTCCATCTCTAAAGCCTTCATTGTGGCTCTCTGACCTCACTCACGTACTTGTAACATTCCTATCATTATATTTATTCACCCAAAGTCAGTTAAAATACCAACTGATCTGTCACACATTTTTCCACCTACACTTCCAAAATACTTTTCAAACTTTCCCAACAAATCAGGCAGGAGTTCTGCAGAAGACAGCTCCATTTATCCAAGCCTGATTCCTTCTAGAGATCGTCTGCTCAGAGTAAGGTAACGGTCCTGTTGAGGGAAAAAAAAAGCAAATCACACATTATAATTCATTTGCAAGCGTAATGGATTAAGGTTATGAAGACATTCTCATCATACATTATTGTAATTTACTAACTCTAAGCACTGGATTTTTTGTGTCTTGCATCTTAAAAAGCATTCTCTGTAACACAGAGGTCATATGGTCAAGAGGAACTGGGTATCTTCATTAATTTGCTGAAGTGCTGACTAGCCTTATTCTGGCTATTTTTTGTGTGCGTGTGTCAACGTTTGCTGCTCTTGATGAGAAGAAACCTTACCTTCTTGCTGAAGCTTGCAATTCAACTGTGTTTGACTTATTACCTGACAGGAGTAAAAGAAATACCCCCTAGGAGAACACAACTATGTTGGCACTGGCAAGTACTGCAAGGACACAAGCATTTTCCACACACTGGAGCAGTTTAGCACTTTCATAAAGAATTTGTTTTCAAACAGACAACCCCTCACCCTTCCACCCTAGGTGTTTGTTTCCGTTTTTGTTGGGGTTTTTTGGATTTTTTGGGGGGTTGTTGCCTTTTTTTTATTACAGAGCTGCACAAAGCAGGCCCAGGCTCCTGACCGAGTATCAAATAAATGCCAAGATTCCTTCCCCCTCTGCCCTCCCTTCCCCTTCCTGCAACTTCAGAGCGAGCCGCTGACAACTGCCGAGGCAGGGGGGAGGAGGGCGGACGGAGGGCAGCCGAGACCCGCACATGCAGGGCAGAAGGCGGCCCGAGGTTCCGGGCCCAAGGGGAATCCCATTAACTCCGCAGACCGCAGCTCAGCTACCGACGTGACCCCAGGACGCCTCCTCGAGCAGATAACAACAAAGCAAACAGACGGGAGGAGGTGGCAGCCCTGGAGCCAGTTCCTGCTCCTCCCCTTACTCTCCTCCCAGCCGAAACAGAGACCACAATATAAACAGAGGTAAAATGTGCGTTTATGGCAAAGCGCGGGGCAGAGGCAGCCTTCTCCTTTCCCCTCGGCGGCCGCCGTCAGGAATGCTCACCGACCGACTCACCCCTGCCTCTGCGGGCGAAAAGCGCAGTTATCACGCATTTCACACACTTTATTTATGTAAACAAAGTATCTTCCGCTCGCTGCAGCAGCACCACCTCCTCCACTCCCAAAGGGAGAAATACCCTTCATTAACCCACGGGTTTTTCCTGAAACAAAACAAACTGTTGTCTCACGCACCCCTCAACGAAGCCTCGGCATGGAAGACGCAGCCCCCACAAGTCCCTGAGGTTGTAAATACTCGACAGCGATAAAAACAACCCACCAATCCAACCAAACCCAACCAAATCCTCAAAAACGCAGGCTCCCCGTCTCATTGCATTTCATCAAAGGTAAAAAGCAAACGCACAGCCGTCATGGGGGGGAGGCAAGACGCTGAGCCGCAGCGGGGGACAAGCGCTGCCCTCACCTTGCCTGTGCCACCAACCCCCCGCCTGGATCTCGAGGCTGGAACCTTCTCTCTTGCCCCCGTCCTCTCACAGCTGCTCAGGCCCGCGGCAGCTACACCAACCACCTCTCCTTGTCTCAACCCCTTTTGGGCCAGGGATTATTTATTACGCAGACGGCGCGAGCGGTGGCAAGGGTCTGGCAGAGGAGGAGGGGGAAGAAGAAGGGGCTGCCAAGGGCGTACGCACAGAGCCCGTCCTGTCCCTCCCCAGGGCGAGCCCTCGCCCTGTCCCGGCTGAGCGAAAACAACCGCCCCCCCCATC
>VXBQ01017284.1:0-11426 GCA_013400175.1 Phainopepla nitens
ATTTGGGAAGGAATGAAATACAGAAAACCCATAAAAATCCTCCTGATTTGCTTGCTAGGTGTGTGTGTAGTATGCATTATTGCCTATTTGGAACATGCTGAAAAGTTTAAAGCAGATATAACCCTGACAGAGCTAGTTAGTTGGTAAGGGGTTTTTATGTTTGTTTGAGTGTTTTTGTTTGATTGATTTGGTTTTTGTTTTGTGTTGTTTGGGTGTGTTTTTTGTTTTTTTTTTAAATAATGTTACTGTTGTTCAGGAGCAATATTTAACACCGTATTCAAAACTTGTCCTTGTGTTTGGAAACCTTTCCTTAACGTTCTGAAGTGTGCATCTGCAGGGCTAGTGGCCTTCTGGCAGATCCACCATTGCGTGGTTGTGTGATGCCTCATTAATTTTAGAGGATGCATCAGAGGACAAATATAAATGGCCACTTTGTACAAAAACATGTGGCCTACTTAAAACTGAACTTGAAAGGCTGCACCCCAGTCATAATTTAGGTAGCAATGTTAAGATGATATTTAAATTAGTGTCAATGTTTTTTGGCTCATTGCCTTTTGCATTTGGTATATTCCTTGTTAGAAAGCAGGTATGAATTGTTAAAAACCGTTTCTAGTGCTGACCAACAGAAAAATCTTCAAGTGCAGTGGAGTTTCCAGCTTCTTGTCCTTGAAATGAAGAAATTTCCTGCATTGCTGGGGGCCTTACTGGTAGAGGGCAATCTGGATGTGCCCTCAAAACCGAAAGCACTTGCTGCTGGTTGTGGGGGAAATGAAGTGTGGAGAAGCTGGTGATTGTTGGAAGGCAGGAGAATGGATCTGAGGAGAGAACAGATACCTAATTTTAAACCTACCCCAAAAGTAGTAAACACAGGCCATTAATATTTTGCAAGTGTCTTACTTGGAGCACTGGATACTGCTTTTTGAAAAAAAAAAATTACAAAGTAGTAAAAAATAAAAGAGATGTTGTTTTATATTCAGGTATTCTGTAGTGCTTAGGAGTGGTCATTTTTATAAATTGGCTGTTACATGGACATTTGGATAGTGCTGCAGTACTTGGGATCTATGCCAGCACTAAGAGTGGAACAGTTCATTACTGTATTAATATATTTAATGAACTGTATTGAGAGTGCTGTATGCTTTTTTAAATGTTTGAGCCTCTCATCTTAGGAAAGAAGCTTCTTTTCCCATAGAAAGGCCTGATAAACCAAAGCTACTACTCTGAATTGGGAACAGATGTCAAATTTCATTTTGGGGCAGACAGTAGTGCTTTTGTGAACTTCAGCCTTTGGACTATGGAAAATTAAACTTGTTCAGGCAAATAGTGCTCAGAACCAGTGTAAAGGGGAAGCTTTGGCAACACTGAACTTTTAAAGTGGAAGGAAATAGTCAAAACAATATGCTATTTGAGGATATTCCTAGCTTAGGTAAAATGTTTTCCTCTGAAAATGGTTAATACTTCCCGTTACCTCCAGTATAATCTTTTGATATTAAGTATTCTTTACAGTTCACTTGCTTTTTAAAAGGATAGTTAATTTTTAAGAAATAAATGAAATAAACAGAGCTGCCAACCTTTTAATAATGAGGGAAATTTACATTTATTGTTATAGTTCAAGGTAACCTTTTTTTCTTCTCTTCAAGTGTGCAGGTCAAAACGATTTGGTAATTATCTCGGATGACGTTTTCATTTTGGCCAGCAATCACAGCAGGGTATTATGAGGAAAGAAGGGAAAACAGTTACCTTGAATTCTTGGAACACTCAAGAGCAGAAATGGAATTCCTAGAATAGCCCTCCAAATGTTAGCAATCCTGTTTGGATAAGCCACTTAGGTGTTTTTAATACATATCTGAAAGAAGTGTCTCCCTGTGTCAGGCTGTTAACAATAAGACCTCGCTGCCACGCTCTGAAAGCTTTTTCTTCTCAGTACCCAGATATAACAAACTAATGCACAAAAGATGTTCAGAGAACACTTTGTGAGCCTTTCACTTCTGTTTAGGAGTTGTAAGTTAAAGTCACTGTACCCTGAGGTTTGTATTTCTGGAAAATTTTCCTGTGAGAGCCTGACAATTGCTGGAGGATTTTTCATTACCTGAAAGAGCTAAATTGAAAAATACTGACCTTTAAAACATGATGTTATTCTCCAGTTTTCATTTCTGTTTATGCTTTTTATTTTTTCCCCCCACAGGAGTTGTGGAAGTGTCGGTCCGAAGCCCATTGGCCTGCTGGTTCAGTGCAATGCTTTATTGCTTTGGGGGTTCAGTTTTGTCTTCCTTGATGCTTGGTGAACCTCCAGTAGCATTTCTGGCAAAGACCATAAATATTCTACTGGCATCCTCTGTCTGGTAAGCAGCCACAGTTGGGTAAGAAGAGTGATGTTGGCTCTAAGGAAGCTGTGAACTGATACTGTACCATCAAGGTGCCATGTAAATCAGACTTTTTTTACTTGAAAGTGTAGTGGATTTGGATGCTGTGTCTTCATCCAGAGGGTCACAGCAGCTGTTGTGACCCTATTCTCTGGGAATAGAGAGCAACTCTTACAGCCTACTGTGTAACAAAATGCTCTGTTGCTAGGATAGACCTGCCTTAGGTTTTTATGGTATTCCTGGTCAAACAGCTGCAAACATTACTTTTTAATAAAGTTAATTCAGTTGCTGATTTGCTGAACATAGGTATGTCATAAACACAGTCAAGTTTTTCAAAAGCAGCTCTTGAAGACCAGAACCTGGCTGATGTAAGGATTTTGGACTTTCCTGTAATAGAGGTTCCAAGACACATCCTTCCTCCAGTTCCTACTACCAGACACATTTTTTTTTCCTGTATTTCATTCCTTCCCAAATGGTTGGGTGTTGTGGTGGATATAGTAGTGAGCTGAATTGTGTGATTGAATCAAGTATTGGTCTGCAGTGGATTAAAAANAAGTTTTACAATTGTAAATTAATGAAAATGAGAGCAAGTGTTTCTATCTGTCTGAGTATATGTATTAGTTTCATGGTCTTTGTGTTACAATAGAAGATGACATATTTAATTTAGACAAATGGGGGAAATTAATAATAAATCTTATTAGTGAATTATTGACAGAGCTTACAGAACCTGCCTGTGGTTCTGTTAGTCTGCTGTGGGCAGACTGATTGCTTGTTTCATCAAGAGACATGAGCTAGGAGTACACTTGAAGAGAAGAGGGTTTCTGTTTAGCTCAACATGGTCAAATGTGATTTGCTGTGCACAAATTAAAGGAGGTTTTAGCGAGGAGATGTAAACGTTGCGAAACATTTTAAGCTTCCAGATTTACAAAGTTGCTCCTTCCTGAGTGTAATGACCTTAATTCCTGGTCCCAGGAGAGGCGAAATGAAATTCCCCAGGCCACACTTGGAACTGGGGAGTGAGTGGAGTTGTGCTGGGCCTGAGGAATCCTCCTCCATAGTCTGTAGGACAGCGGCATCTGCTGTTAGCAGAGATTACAGGCAGGAATGCCGTGGTGGGTCCTCAGTGCCAGCCTCAGCCCTGTCACCAGTGCTTCAGGGTCCTAAACCCACGTTCTGCAGATCTAAATTAATTCTGATGTGAGTTGTCTGGTGAGTAGGGGGCTTAAATGGCTTATTGCAGTAGACTCTAAAATACATCCTCTCCCTACATCTTTGGCTTCATATCAGCTGAAGGCCTGGTTGCATACAGACTTTATAATAAGAGATAAAAGGGAAGGCCTCAGAAATTCTTGGTAGGCAGAATTGAGATCAGTAGCCTTAAAGCAAAGGGGCAGTGTCTTTTTTTTTTATTTAAAGGAAACAAAAAGTTATCCTTCTTTTTAAACACCTTCTCTGCTCTTATGCAATTATTACTCTCTTACTGTTGTGCTGACATAGTCTACTTAACTTAATCAAGATACTTAATCTTGATTGGGTTTTTGTGAATATCTCAGTGAGAATTGAATTTTTTTATTATTGAAGAGATACAATAAAACTCTACATAACCTAATCTTTTAAAATTTACTGTCACTTAAGATTTAACTGTTAGCCATCTTGGTTTTAAAAGCAAGTTGATCAAAGGTATTTTGAGTAGTGTTTTTTCAATGCTTGAACAAAGAAATGTGTGAAAAAGCTAGNGTTATATAATTCCAGGTGCCTACAGTCTGGAGGCATAAAGTCAGCATTTAGTTTACCATCCTCTTGTAATCCTATTAAAAAAAAAAATCCCAAACAAAAAAACCAAAACAAAACAACCCCTACACTGAACTTAAAAAACCAAAAACCTCACAAAATAAACTCAAACTACACAAAGTCAATCAGATACCACTTTAATGACTTGAATTATAAAAATGTGATATATAAGGGGTAGAACAATTGGAAGAATATAAAGCTGTTTCGCATGGACTTTAGTGGATTCTTCTCTGGGACAATGAGGCAATAGTGTTTGATTTTGGTGCAAAAGCTCAGGTGGACTTAGAAGCTTTTCAAATTTGTTCCAAGATGTGTACCACGAGACTTTGTTGTCAGTAGTATATCAGGCATTGCTAGTCATATTCCAAAAATAACTTTACAGATTATGAAAAGGAATAATGTGGCTAATGATAATTTTTCTGATAATTTTCAGGTATCTGGTGTTTTACTGCCCAGAGAACATATTCTACCGCTGCTTTTCCTGTCTGCCTCTTCGTCTTCTGGTGTCAGGAATGAAAGAAGTGACAAGGACTTGGAAGATCACAGATGGCATTGCACATGCAGACATTGTCTACAAAGATGCCTGGCTTGTCATGGTAGCTGTGGGGTGGGCGAGAGGTAACGTGCATAGCATCTGGTTCTGAGGGTTTGGGGTTTTTTGGAGTGGTGTTTAAATGCCTAGCCCCTCAGCAGAACTGTAGCACCATCCTTACTGTGCTGGGCATGGTAGTCCTGAGGCACTCTGATGTCCCCTCAAGGAAGAAGCCTGTGCTGCAGATTTTCTGCCTGAATTAAAGGTAACATTGAAGGACTTTGAGGGAAGTTCCCTTCAGAAGGTCTTACAAGAACTTGCAGGATGGGCAGTTGATGACAGTAAAGAAGTATATCCTCTGCTGAGCTTTCCAACTGCATTATTGCCTCAGAGCTGTGTCCTTGCACAAGGCTGAAGAAGAGAACTGGTTATCTTAGGTTTTTGGGTTGTAACCATTACTTGGTTTTAAATGTGGGGGTGACCCTTCTTGCCTGCCTGCCATTTGGAACTCTGGAAGCCACCTTCTTGACAGCTGGATTTGCAGCCACACCGTCAGGGTCGCTTCAGAAAGCAGTTGTGCAGCTCTTGTTTCTGTTTGATTCTGTCCTGCTGCACAAGTGCAGCACTTGTGACTATGATGATTGCCTCAGTTCAGTTACTGTCACTTACAGGCAGACCTGAGGTTCTTGCTGAGTATCTCAGCCTCTGAGGTTTCATGGCTGTTTGAGTCTTGTTTGTGTGAAAGGCTGGTTTGAACCTTTTTAAGTCTGGGCTTTGATGCCACATTTAGCACCTGGTGTCATGAGTTTTTCTGGGAGCAATGGCATGGCAGTGGTAGCAGTCAGTGGAAACTTGCCATAAATCTCTGCAATTTCAGGTGCTGGTGGTGGTCTCATTTCCAACTTTGAGCAGCTGGTGAGAGGCGTGTGGAAACCTGAAACCAATGAGCTCCTGCAGATGTCCTAGTAAGTTTTTTTTAGAAACTGCAACAAGTTAGCTGTTGTTTTGCTAAACTCCTTGTGTTGATGCTTACTTTCAGTGGTTGAGGCCAAAAAAAAAAAAATGCAATAGGACATATTTGTACTCTGTTTTGGTATGTATCCTTTGAAAGATAGGACGATGGTCTTTAGGACTTCTAGAAGATGTTTCAATCATTTTATGTTCACAGCCTAAGATCTGCAAATAGGAAGAAAAGTCAACAGAAATTGTCAGAAAGTAATAAAGACCTCGTGGGGAGTTGCTAGAAAGCAGTAATGGCTCAGTTTGTCTAAGAGGGACACGGTCTTCTATCCAAAATGAAAGTACAGTGGTACTAGAAATACACAAGTGAATTGTGGTGTATGTTCTGAGCATCACTAAGATGGCTTCCTTCGAACACTGTCACTCTTACTTTTGCTGCCAGTGCTATTTTCCTCCAAAGACATCAATTATTTGAGGAGGTACAAATTGGTTATTCAGTATAGCAAAAATGACCTGCAAGATGGGAAAAGTTACTTCTCTTGCAAGGCAAGAATGAAGAATATTACATGCCTCCTGTTTTTCTCTGTACAATGAGAATTGAAACGGGCTAGAAAGCCACAAGCTATTATTGTCAGTCAAGATAAGGTCATTGTGATAATTTCCTAAAATTCTTTTGATCTTTCCCAGGTTACAGTCAGGTCTTTAAAAATTTTAATATTTTTTTTTTTTTTCAAAAGCCATCTTTCTTTTCAGCAGCCACTCTAGACACAGAATAACAGGAGAGACATTTGTAGCCTTCTCTTTGGCAATATTTCAATTTTTTTGTGGACTGTTTTAGTTGTTGGCTTTTCCTGAAATTCTAAGTATTTAGAATTTCTCTTTCTCTTGTCAGTGCCTAAATGGCAGTCTTGAAAGTAAACTTCCAGGAGAAGAAGTGACTCAAAAGTAGCAGAAAAAAATAAAAAGCACAAATAAAACTCTTTTTACAGGTACAACATCAGAGCAATGCATCTGATTGTCATCACTTACATATATTCTCCTTCTCCACTGTGGATATGGCTCAAAGCAACTCAAAAAAGATTTTAAAAGTTTTATTTATGTATAAGTCTCAAGAGTATTAAATTGAGCTAAGTTACATAGTTAAACACATCAAACATCCTGCAACTGGATGAGATGGCTGTGTACACAGGGTTGTTTTTTTGGGCTTCTTGAGCAGGAAGTTGATGCAGTTTTTTGGTTACTGAAAAGACAGTGAAGAACAGATCTACAGTAGATGCTCTGTGATAACAGAAATGTCACCTGTACATGTCACATGCAGATTAAGAAATGCACAGAATTCTGGATAACTGGCCAAAGATCTCTTGCTTTCTGGCTGCATACCTAGGAAGGGATTTAGTACCGCAACAAAGCTTTCTGTAAACTGGAAATAGATTGGAAATCTTTGCTTGTCTCAGGTCAGCAGAGCTGTGTTGACAAGCCCTGGTAACACAGGCTTGGCTCCAGTCAGGTCTAAGCTGATACAGCCCCAGAGCTGCTGGAGTGTTACAGTGGACCAAGACTTGGACTATGTTACTCTTCAACACCTTAAGCAACTCCTTGGAGTAACTAACTCCTAGAGTATAGTATAGTATAGGAACCTGTTTTTTTGTCTAGTCCAAGTAGTGAGAGCTCTGTGATTTAACTCTTCAGTAAGATATATTGGGAGAGGACGAGAATCAAGCTGGCTATATAAAGTCTCAACAGAAGCATTGATTTGAGGAGTATTTGTCAAATAGGAGTTTGCTGGGTGTGCAAAGTAGTGCTGGACTTGAGGATTTATGGACAGAAAGCATAGTAATAGTATATAAAGTGAAAATCTTAATTTAGTGATAGCTGAATTTTGGATATTACCACTCTCACCACAAGTTTTCATTACTTCTATTCTGAAACAATTCTTTTGCACACTAAGAACATGTATTGCTTTCCAGGCAGCTTCCACTGTAGAGCAGAGAAGAGAAATTAACATTCTTTGTTTGATTTCTAGCCCTGTGAAGGTAACTTTAATAGGAGCAGTTCTTTTCACCCTGCAACGCAGACAGTACTTGCCAATAGCAAAACACAACCTTGTGTTTTTATACACCATCTTTCTTGTTGTCTTCAAGGTAAGAATTTGAAAGTGTTGCTAGTGACCAAATAACAGAAAATCTTTTATTTAATTGTTAAGATGCAGGCTTCTGGATGGGAAGGCCAGCTTCTGCTGCAGTCATGTGTCTAGTGCTCTATGTATGAACAGAATGTAAGACCTGTTCTGTTAGGGATTCTGTTCAATGCATGCAGGGAACAGGGAGGAAAAGAAAAAAAATCAGGAATTTTGGCACTCAGTATTTGATGTTCCAGGCCTGTAAGTCTGTAATCTCAAAAAAAGCTATTCTTGTAGAAAGAGACTCTCCTGTTCTCTACCTTTTGTGTGTGCCTGCACAGTCACCAGTGGGTTGGTAAAAGAAGCCATCTGGTTTCTCATTTGATTTGAACTTGTCACAAAGTAAATGTTTGGGTGGGAAGGGAAAGCATACCAAAACTACTTTGAAGTAGCTGTAACTATTTTGTAATAAAATAGACACTACTTCGCTGTTGAAGTCTTCAGTCCCTCCAGCCTTACTCATTTCCAGGATGATGTCTTTCTTCTGGGTTACTAGTTTATAAGAAAACATGATCTCTGTTAGCAGATATCTGGCAATTTTAAGAGCTTCAAGGCTGGTATTGAACAGACCAGAGAATGTGTGGAAGTGTGGTTGCCAGTCTCCTTTCTGTGGAGGAGCTGACAAGTTTAATTCCGCAGAAGTTACTTTAGGGAGCCAAGACTTGAAGCTTATGTCCTTTATTTTCCATCTGAACTGATAAAGGCATTGTTGAACTGTGGATGCTGGGAATGGGAAGGAAAGGAATGTTATTCTGGAAGTGAGAAATTGCAGGTGTCCACAGAAGCTGGCTGTCTGACTGCACTGGAGTGACTAAATCCTTATGCTCATGGTTGTACTGACAGTCAGGAAGTCGACCACCCACTTTGCTAAAGAAGTAATTAAGCAACAGTGTATTTGGCCTAGTGCTTTAAAAATGTCTCCTAGAAACTTGTCCAGTCTCTGAAAGGTGTAGAAACTGTTGCACTATAAACTTGTGCGGCGCTGGAATCTGAAAAAGGGGTTTTCCAATCGTGATTCTGTGTCCCACCGGGTGCCCACCTAAATCTCTGAACTTTATGGAATGAATATGTCTGTCTGGGATTCTAATTAAAGTCTGGTTATGCACTGAGTCCTTACACATTCCATTCTTCCAATTTAAGTGGAAGGAAGCCACTCAGTTTGCAGTTTTTCAGTTTGAACAAGGCACAAAACTTACACATAAAAGTTGCTCTTCACTTTAGTTGTATGGCATTAAATAAATTATTCACTCTCAGGAAGATTCCTCTTTCAGAGAGTTTTTTTTTGTGCACATTGTATATAGCTTATAGAATCACAAGAGTCATACAATGGTAAGGGCTGGAAGGGACCTCAAAGATCATCCCATTCCACCCCCCTGCCATGGGCAGAGACATCTTCTACTAGGCCAGGTTTGTCAAGGCTTTTATCCAACCTGGTCTTGAGGGTTGGGGTATCAGCTACATCTCAGGGCAACCTGTATCTCACCACCCTCACAGTAAAGAATTTCTTCCTAGAATCCAGCTTAAATTTCCCCTCTTTCAATTTGTACCCATTCCCCCTTGTCCTGTTGCTACAGTTCCTCATGGAGAAGCCCTCTGTGACCTCCCTATAGATCCCGTTCATAGCTTTGTGAAGAGTATTGGTCAGAAATCAAACCATTCTTTAACCAATTTCAGCTAAAATGAGCAGACTTCTGTTAGTGTAGTGGTGGCACAGCCTCATCCTTGTGTAGAAAATTAAAAATGCCATACAGCCCTTCAGCTTTGAACTTGTTTACCTATGAAGCCACCACAACTTTTATTGTAACTTGATCCTTGTTCTTCGTAGGTAAAAATGATGTTGACAAGACGTGCAGCTTCTCCACTTGCTCCCTTTGAGGCTGCAGTGAGCCAAATGTTTTTTGGCTCACGAAAGACACCTTCCAAAGTGAAGGGTGAAGGTGCCACATCTTCCAACGGCTCTTCAGTCTGTGACCAGCCTTCTGAGCAGCACCATGAGGGTGCTAAGAAAAAGCAAGCAAAGAAAACAGAATAAGTAACTTAAAATCGTTGTGATGGTCATGAGGATGTTTGTCTTCCAGATTAGGCTGGCTGAGAAGTAAGGGAATGAGAACAGGGCTGTGTTGTGTTTTGCCTTTTTGGAACGTGTTATGTAAGCTATGTGTAAATGCACATATTGGATTTGTGATTTAAAACTACGAATTTTTATTCGTAGTGGTTAAAAGTTTACTAATTTTTGTATTTCTGATAACTTCAAATGCTTATATGTTAAAAAGATGGTTTCAAAAATGTGACAATCATTTTTTTTTTCTGATTGTATCACTTGTTTCACGTCTTCCTATCCCCCAGTTCTTCTGTTTCATTTTGATAACACTGGTTTGTACTGTCAGCTGTTCACTGTAGCACATCCGAAATAAGAAAGTCATTAGGTAAGGCTTAATCACATTGCACTGTGTAAAACCACAAAAATGTACTGATTTAATGCCTTTAACTGGAAAAGTAACTGAATTATTGTTGTAATTCACATTGCATTGGTCTAGATTTTCTGCATTTCTTAAAGTAAATATTTTAAAATATTTTTCAATGTTTTAGAATGAGAGTACATTATCTGGCACTTTAAAAAATCTCTACAGTTAGCAAGTAGAAACATATCAATATTTTTGTTGTTGGCTTACTTGGACTCTCTTTGCAAGCATAGAGTGTAGGTGTTCTTTGCCACACTGGTGTTTTACAAGTGGTTTGTAGTTATCTTTTAGTTCATTTGGGTCTAGACATTCTTTGCCTGCATTTTTTTTTCCAAGCATGTGCATTTATTTCTTTGAAAAGACAAACTTCATTAGGAAGAAGAATACTGGACAGTACATTTACCTTGTTTAGTCAGCACCCTGAGCTGCAAGGCAGGGATGGGAGCAGAGTGTTGCCCCCCATAATCCCTGAGGGGGATGGTCAGTGAGCTGCTGGAACACCTGGGCACTCCCAAGTGGTGGGATGGGATCCACCCAGGGGTGCTGAGGGAGCTCACAGAGAGCTCGCTGAGCCACTTCCAATCATTTACCAGCAGTCCAGGCAAACTGGGGATCTCCCTGTTAACTGGAGGTTGACAAATGTGACGCACATCTACAGGAATGGTCAGAAGGAGGATCCCAGGAATTACAGGCCTATCACCTGCCCTCAGTGCCAGGGAGGAGATCACCTTGAGTGCCATCAGCAACAGGAACAGGACAACCAGGACATCAGGCCCGGCCAGCCTGGGTTGAGGAGAGGCAGGTCCTGTGACAAGGTGACCTGCTCAGGGGGCGAGGGAAAGGCTGTGGATGTGTCTGCCTGCACTTCACAAAGCCTTTGGCACCTTCTCCCACAGCATCTGCTGGAGAAACCGGCTGCTCAGGGACAGGGCCCCGCTCTCTGGGTGAAGCAGTGGCTGAGGACAGGGCCGGGGGGTGGTGGGGAATGGAGGGACACCCGGCCGGGCTGGGCACCGCCGGGGCTCCATGGCATCAGTGCTGGGGCCAGGCCTGTCTGAATCCTCCTCTAAGGTGTGGATGAGGGGATCGAGGGCCCCCCCAGTCAGGTCCCGACAGCAGCAGGCAGGGTGGGAGTGTGGATC
>VXBQ01017285.1:458-41455 GCA_013400175.1 Phainopepla nitens
TCTCCTGCCCGAATTTTATTCATTACACAGAGGCTGCTAAGTGAAAATTTTTGTGCGTACACATAGGTAAAAATTGAAAATGTTTGCTCTTATGTACCATTTTATTTTAAAAACTTCCAGAAGTGTAGTATTGTTGGGGGTTAGGTGTCCTTCCTTTTGTTCCTTCTTACCTATAGAATTTTTCCCCTTAGTTGCTGGGAAACTTGATTGTTGGTACTTACGGGTACTTGAGAAGACAGAAGAGTTTGGCTGGGCTCAGGGGGAAGGGGCGCAGGAAAAAGGGAGGGCAGGGGCAGCTGCTGGCTCATCTCCCTCTTTGGCTGGAGAGGAGGACACACTCGGAGCTGTGGTTGCTTGGAAAAAGGAGTTCACCATAACCCAGATGGAATTTCTTCTTCTTCTTCTTCTTCTGCTGCTGCTGCTGCTGCTGCTGCTGCTGCTGCTGCTGCTGCTGCTTCTCCTTCTTCTGTGGGTCCCTCTGCACCTCCTGTGCTGCTGGGCCATCCTGCAGTGGCAGCCACCGCTGGGGAGCTGCTGATACATCTCGTCCATCCACTGCCTCAGGATTTCTGCTCATTCCTGCCCTTCTAGCTCGATGATCCTCAGAGTCCTGCCAGGGCACCCAGGATCAACTGCCCCAGGGAGTTTGTGAAACAAAATCTCCCCTCCATCCTTTCCCGTCTCTGCCACGGGGTCCCTGATTCTGTTTTGTTGTTAATGCCACAGTTATTGTTGTTTGTTTGCCTTGTTGAAGAGGGTCTCGATTGAGGAGCTGGGCCTGAATAACAACACTCTCAGTGATACAGCTTCATGGCGTACTCATGTTATTCGTCACCTCCATATCTTTTATACTGATAATATAGTTTATATTCCTTATTGTAGAACACTCTACCTAATTGGTCTCAGTTTCTTGACCTGTATCTAAACTATTGTAGTATTGGTACAAATCACAGATGGGCAGGACAGAGTTCAGGCTTCTCCCTCCTTCATGGTTCTGTCCTTTCAAGGTGATTTCAAGGACATAGGCCCCTGCAGGCCCTGGCAGGCCTCTGCTAGACCTTTGTTAGGCCAAGCCTGAGTTGTCCAAATCTGTGGTCAATAAAACGTCTCCCTACACTTTGTTATACAGACTAGTAAAGAACTGTTATTCCCATATCTTTGCCTTAGAGCCCCTTAATTTCAAAATTATAATAATCGGAGGGAGAGGGTTTACATTTTACATTCCAAGGAAGGCTCCTGCCTTCCATAGCATATACCTGTCTTTCAGCTCAAGAGAGATTTTGGTGCCCAGTGTGGGCCCCCAAGGGCAAACAGAGAAAAAGGCTGAAAAAAGGAATAACAGTTCAAATAATGTAACTTTTTGTGTGCTGAATACAGGAACCTTGCTAAGTAGAACTATGTGGTCTGGCTTACCCATGTGTCGGGTGGCACATGGTCATGGCTATATTTCTCCCCTTTGCAGCCCCTTATCTAAACATGGATCCTATAACTAAGACTACTGTGGCTGTTCTCCAGTTTGCTTAGTGGGTTGATAAGGTGAGGAATTCA
Organism: Phainopepla nitens; assembly: GCA_013400175.1. NCBI lineage: Eukaryota > Metazoa > Chordata > Aves > Passeriformes > Bombycillidae > Phainopepla > Phainopepla nitens. The sequence continues at coordinate 2,007 of VXBQ01017285.1, forward strand.
CAAATTTTTAACTTCCTCTTGAAGGCGGGCACAGGGATTCAGAGTTATCGCACACTAATTGTATGTTTTTGGGGTTACTTTAATAATGGTACCTACTGTGAGGAAATGACAGTGGGAGACAGAGAAAATTTTTCTCCCAACCCTTCGCCCTCACCCAGTTTCTTGGGCCTACTCCACCGGTTTTCAAAGGGTAAAAATCTTCTCTAGATGCTAATCATATGATACAGTGGCTGGTGTTGATGATAGGCCTGTTCTATTTAGCATTCAGAGATAAGGGGAGATTGACTTGGATAACTATCCTGACACCCATCCCAGAGAACAGAGATGCTGCCCCATAGCCTGACACTGTCCTGGGGACTAGGGATACTGCCACAGAGCCTGACACTGCCCCACAGCTCACCTCAGAAATGAACCGCTTGGAGTGGATGGGAGTAATGAAGGAGAAGATACACCAGATGCTGAAGGAATACACTTCCTCAGCTGTTGGGAAACTCTCCCCCTGCCTCGAAAAGGNGACATTGTACAACAGGGGCAGGAAACCTATGCAACCTGGTTACTTCGGGTCTAAGACCTCATGGGTACTGGTGTGCTGCTGGATGGTGGTGAGGCAAGGAATTTGGGACCCTTGACCCCGGACTCAGGTGTGAATCAGGTATTTGTAAGGGAGCCAGGGCCCCTTCCTCTCTGGGAGCGGCTTTTAATGAGTGTGAGAGAGAGGTTTGTCCACAAAGAGAGAATGAATGAGCCCCAGCATGAACCGAAGTGGAATACCCTTGAGGAAGGGATCCAACAGCTGAGAGAAGTGGCGGTATTGGAGGTACTCTTTGGGAGGGATGGACAGCATGATAATGACCCCGACAAAGTCAGGTGCACAGGGCAAATGTTGTGGGGTCTGGTAAATCTAGGGCAATCTCAATACACCACCTACATTGCAACAATTAGTGCTGGTAACAACCGAGAGACAGTATGTTTTTAGAGAAAAACTCCCTCAAAACTTCCACTTTTGGAAGAAGCAGAAACATCTTGCAGCGTTCAAACCTTACATATTGCTTTCTTCTGTGTTTGTTGAAATACACAGCTTTTGAGTTTGTTAGGACAAGGATGCTACATTTTGTGGCTGACAAATCACATTTTGTCATCCAGCTTTTGGCAATCAGAAACTGTTGTGAAAGAAAAATTATTGAGGAAAAAAAGTAATATGTCCCTCAGATTTGCCCCCAAAAGTCATCCAGCTTCGTTTAGGCACTGTAAGAAATCTCAGTGCATCTCCAAAGTCTCCATCAAATTTACTCCTGTATTAAAGTGAACATAAGTACTTTCAATAATACTTTATTAGAAATAGAAATCTAAGTATTTCTTCCTTTTATAGTCCTCCGTAGCTTGCATTTCAAGTCTTTCTTCCTTTTATAGCTCTCCATGGCATATGAATGAATACTAGTGGAATGCTAATCCCCACAATGCTGAATTATTGGTGTGCTTTGTGTATGATGGAAAACAGGACACAAAGAATGTTTCACAAAGTGTTGACCAGAGATCAGCTTCTGTGTTTATTCAGAGAGACCACACAGAGGGAAGTCCAACCTTTTCCTTACACTTATCCATGGGGCAAGGTGCTACAGCCACTGGAAAAATGCTAACAGGGAAAAAGCTCTCCTGACATGGAATAGAGGTGAGAATAGGACTAAGTGTTCTGCTAGAATAAAGAATTTGGAGCAGAATAATCTAAGACGCTCTTGAAGAGGGTAGGTCAAACAAGCAGGAAAGTTTGGGGTGATGGTGGTGGAACTCAGCCCACAAGTTGTACTAGGAGTGAGTACTGCAGAACCAGAGGGTTTCTGAGAAATTCCTGATTCCCAGGGGAGAGCTAAAGAGTCATGTAGCACAAAAGGAGGTACTAGAATAGAGACTTGGCCTCTGTGGTTTGAAGTGCTGCTCATTTCATCTCCAGCAGGTATGGAGACTCCACAGCAGGGGGAAGGACTGAATCCTACAAGAGACAAGTCCCTGTAACTGCTAGAGCCAATGTGGGCACCCCATAAAGCCAGAGGTCTGTGAGCACTGCCTTGGAGAATGGAGGATTTCTGTTATCCGTAGGCATGGATGTCCTCAGGGATGTCCCTGTGCTTTGATCACTCTCTGTATTAGGTGTAAGAGTCCTCCCTGATCTTTGCTCACATAGGTAGGGCATGAAGAGCTCTGCACTCCCCAAAACATAGCTATAAAATAGGGTGGAATCAGAACACTGCATTTTACACTCCCTTGTGTCAGAGCCTCTTCTCATGGGAGCTGGGGAGCTCCAGGATCGGCTAATCCAGGGCACAAAATCTAATTAGCATCTCAATGACAGGAACATCCAAAACTGTTGCTCAGTCAGGCAGTCAAAATAAATCTAAATATCCATGGTTTGAACAGTTCCACAGCTCTAAATCTCATAAATGCAGCAGAACAAGAAAAAATTCCCTGAGCAATAACCCCGATGGAGACACTAGAACAAGGCAGCCCAACTGTACAGACAGGTTTTTGAGAAATTTTCATGACCTCTACCTCTCCAGGGTTTTTTATCTCCTGCTTCTTCTGTATTATTCACTGACCAGGCTGCCCAGGGAATCGGCATGGCCCCAAGGCTGCCAGAGTTCCAGGAGCTCTCAGGGTTGCCCAGGGTGGGATTGCTGGGGTGTCTGTGCAGGGCCAGATCTTAGACTGGGTGATCCCTGGGGGTCCCTTCTAGCTCAGGATATTTGTGACTCTATGAAAATTCTGAAGGGTTAAGCAGGTCTCGTTTTTACATTAAACATGCATCCCATTCCCATTTCTCTCTTCCCTTTAACCTTCAGTATTTGTTTTATTTTAAGCACATTGCTCAGTAATCACAAGTTGATAGATGTCATTTACTGTAATTTTATCAAAACCAGATTTTTTTGTAAGTCATCAATTAGCCACTGACTTTGGGGAAGATAAGTGGGTTTTGCATCAGCACAGGGTGAGGTTTCCCATCGGCTCTGTGACCTTGGTGTGCACACAGGTGAGCACATGGGCACACAAAAACTGCCAGAAAAATGATCACTTAATGACAGGCTCCTGACATGACATTTAGGCTCCTCGTCTACAAAAGTGCTCAGCAGCCAGCAGTCTCTGAGTTGCCTGAAGTTCAACTTCCCCTATTTTTTATCTGAATTCAGCCACCCAGTCTGATTGTGCTGATAAGTGCAACGAATTGTTTCTAATGAGAGGGCTGGAAGGATACTGTAATAATCACAAGCCCTGTGCCGGGGAGAAGAGGCTAACGTGAAGTCCCCGGAGCAGAGCAGCAGCTAGGGAGTCCTGAGCTCCAGAACTTGCCTAACCCAAACATTCAATGCAAATAAGCACAGAAACAGAACAACACAAAAAATCATGTATCTGAAAGTCATCTCACAACTGTTTGAATTTATTTCAGATCTCCCTCATAACTGGGACATGAATCCTTTTTCTTTCAAAAAATCCTTCCCCTGATAACATATAATTTTCCCTTTAAAAAACCCAAACATGCCCTAAAGCAAACAAGACGCCACAATGTACTACTTAACCCCATGTGACAAGAAGAGTCTAAAGACCACAGGACCTACATACTCCTCCCTGTCGGGAATTTGTGGGCACTATCTGTCCTGCTCAGTCTTACTGAGAATTACACAATCCCAAACACCGTTTTTTTGGATCACTTAATGGATTAAAATCTGTCAGCCTTTAGCAAAAAACAAAAAAAAACAAAAAACCAAAAACCAAAGCTAACAAAAACAACAACAAAAAAACCAATTAAAAAACACACAAAAAAAAAAAAAGAAAAGGAAGGAAAGAGAAAGAAAAAAAAGAAAAGGAATCAAGTGACACATTAGAAGCACTATATTGTTGCTAAGTACCTACAGCAGGTTCACTCTGACAGTCTGTCACAACATAATGGGATGTTCTGTCACAGATGAATCACCCAACACCCTCCCTACAAAGAAGAAGCACTGAATTCGAAGTAACCTGACAAGCCATGATTTGCCTCAATCCTCCCAAACACGCTGAGGTGGAATGCAGAAGAGAAAGCCAAGAGGGAAGAGATGAAAGTTTAAGGCAACAACTCAGTGTTTCAAGACAGCACGTGTTTTTCTCCACTGTGCTTGATGGACATGGCATGACTAAATGGCTAAATATGAGATTAATTAAAAACAAACAGTTCATTTTTTAAAAGTGTGTTATTGACCAAAAATATTATTTTCTCAGGAGCTTGTTACACGAGCATTATTGACTTGATTGAGCATTATTAATATGTCAATCACTTCCAAGCTATTTTGATAACCTTGTGCATGTTGTTTTATTGCAACATATACAGATAGAAAAGTAGATGCACATTGTAAAGAGCACTGGAATTCATAATCTCTACCAACAATATCTGTTTTGTAATGACTGGGGCCATGAGCAGGCTATAGGAGGGCTTTTTCCACTGGAGCAGACATGGGAATTGGATAATCACCTCTTTTTGCAGTGTTGGGTTGCTCCCTTGCCCTCCCACAGCCAGGGCTGCTCAGTTTCCATCCCAAAGCTGTGGTCACTGCCCCACCTGCCCTGCCCAGAGCTGGGGGAGGTTATTATCATGCTGTCCATCCCGCTGCAGAGCAGAGGTGCCAGCAGTGCCAGGGAAGTCTCTCCAGAGTCACCCACAGGGAGCACATGGAGAGCTCCTGGACCCTTCCTCTGACACCCAGAGATGAAGGGGCTGAGTCTGCCCAGAGCGGGCTGAGAGAACCGGTGCAAAGGAATATTGGAGACTCCAGCTATGCCCATTCCTTGCCGAGACAAGATACAAAGAGGATACATACCCCAAACCAGCTTGTTTTCTGTGTACAGTGCAAATGAATGCTGGTAATGGTCACTGTACAAAACATGTATTTTCATTATTTATTATTTGGAAGACAAGAAGGTAGCAAATGTCTGCACCTGGATCATTTTCCCCAGCTGCCTGAACCGTTTTCCCATTCAAAAGACATTAGCAGTGTTGTTCCTTTCCACTTTTACTGAAGGAAATTAACTGTATCTTATTCTTTACTTGAGGCAGTCAAAAAATCACTGTCAGATTCAAAGTGCTGTGAAGAGCTGAAACACTGAAAAGCACAAGCCAACCCAGGGTCTTTTTGTAAAGTGACACCCATCCATTACAATGCCCGCTGGGCATTCACTGGCTCCAGCAGGAAAAAAAGGGAGATACAAGCAACATGACTGTTATCAATTTCAACACTGCTTTGTTTTTTGTCTGCCATAAAAAGGAATAAACCACAGCAAGCTGACAGTTCCTTGAAACTTAGCATCACGTGGGACAGTAAATAAAGAAATCAGACAAATTATTTCCTTTTATGAAAACATCTAATCAAGAGATTTGTCAAGCCACCACCATGGTCACGAAACTCTTGTTTCCTTTTGGCCCTTGCAAGAAGTTGAAACATCCTGTGTGGCTCCAATATTTATTTGTGTCATGAAGCAAAACTTCAATATTCCTTTTATTTTAACTCTTTTTTCAGAGATCAGTCCAAACAGGGTTAGAGCTGTTCCTAGAAATAAAACTGAAGGAGAAATAGAAAAGGATCCTGAAAAAGAATCCTTAAAAATACCAGTCTATAAGAAAAAAAATAGAATTGTTACCTGAAACCTTTACTTCAGCATGTTTGTATCAGTGAGTCCTCATAAAACCTTTCAAGTGAATTGGCTGGATTAATCATAACAGACATACAATCCAATTAATTTGTGGAATATTTTAAATTTAAGGAACTTCCTATAAGTCGTTTCCTGGGCTGCTTCCATCATAAACCCAATAAGTCTCATGTTATAAATATGTCTGAACTACAAGACATAGGGATGCCCATCAGGGTACAGCACATATGTGAAAAAGACAGAAATGGATTTCAGAGGAAATACGCTGGCCTACATCCATTCATGCATGTATTTTCCTGCTGGGTTTATACAATTGCTGTAATGGAATGAAATGAACTTGAGGATCAAAACTCCACCACATTAAAAAAAAATAACAATAATAAACTGCAACTTTTTCATCATAAGCTTTTTGGCAGCTGTGACTCATAACCTCTAAAGAGTGCTAAGAAATTCTCAATGACATTTGATTTATGATGTGTTTGTATCTCTCTATATAAAAACCTTCTTCCTTTACGTATAAGCTCAGTGTGTTGGAAGCAAGCACCAGCCTTGTGTGAAAGGAAATCAGTGATGCAACTAAGATACCTGGCCAAGAACTCCAGTTGAACTGGAAGGACCTCTTTAGTTTCCTAATTAATTATTTAATATTAATGGAATTTGAATGATACTGAACTGCCTGCATCATCTCGAGGACAAAGGCTGTGATTTAAACATTTTACACTATTTTTTTATTTTGTGATACTGAGACACAATATTCCAAGTTTGTACTATGTGTCTAATCATATTACATACCAGAACTATTTCCTTAAAGGAATATTTTTAAACTGAAGCACATATATTGGCTGCTGACACTATTGCACATTTCCCCACGAAAGTGAGAAACAGAGCAAAAGCAGTTTTAACAACCTGCATCAGAGTTCCTTGGATAACTTCAGGTTATTGTTCCCTGACATCACAGCTGTTAGTCTGAGGCATCCATGGGCTTCACTTCACTTCCCTGTAATATAAACAAGCACTAAATGTAATGTGCATTTCATAGGCAAATGGTCATGTGGGAATACAAAACTTTTTTTAAAAAGGCTTTTATGTATTGAATAATTTGCTGCATTTGAAGCATGCTCAAGGAAGTGATGCAGTGCAGAATATAATGAAATTTGAAACTGTATTCTTTTGAGTACCAGAATGTTGGCCTAGAACCCCTGCGAATAAGTGCCCGTGAAAGCCTCTAGATTCCAACAGACTACACTTTATTTGCAAGAAGAGAATCTCAGTTCTGTTTTATGCCATTTGTTAAATAATACAGTAGATCCCTATGTTTTATAGTAACTGTAAGAAAACTGCAAGAAGTGGGGAGACTTGGCAAATTGTGACACAGAGAAGTAAACTGCTGTTCCCTACCTCCTATAATAGGAAAAAAATCGGAACATCAAATGAAATCAGTGAGAAACAGGTTTAAGACAAACAGAAAGCAGCAGGTCTTTGTGTATCAAGCTGCAGAACTGCCCCTGTGCTGTTGAGTGCCAGAAGCTTGCCTGAATTCCAAAGTGACTGTCCAAATTCTCAGAGCAGAATATTCGTCAAGGGGTATTAAGCTCAAGAAACCACCTCCGGCTCAGGAAGTCTTCAAACTGCAGGAGGAGCAAAATTCCATGGCTGACAAGTTCCTGTGCCTTCCTTAAATATCTGCTATTGAACACTTCAGAAACAGCCCCCGGGGCTCATAGGCTGTGGTACCTCCACTCCAGAACAGCTTCCCTTGCACCTGATGGGGAAGGGAGTCTGGAAGATTTGGGGAGTCATTATCAGCTCCTTTGCCTAGAGATAATTCTACAGCTCTGGTCCCTCCAATTCACTTCCAGAGTATTCACATCCATGGCAAAAGCCGAGGAAAAGAAGTGTAAGCTGCAGCACAGCGCTGTGGAAGAGTACATGGATAAAATTGGTGATAATGCATTTGTTTTAAAATTTAGAAAAATATTTATAAAACCCTCAAGCAATGGCTGGAATAAGCTTTCAGTAGAAACAGTGGAACAAAACCCTATTTTTAAGGTTGGGGTTGATCATAAAGAGGTCATGTGCACAGTTCCCTGTAAAAGGAGCAGATTGCATACAACAAGGTAAAATAGCCTTTGAAGATTTCCATTGCTAATTTGGCTTATTTGTCTGGAGCTAATCTGTCATCTCCCTTGACTTAGAAGGAGCACAAATATTACCTTGTGCTCTGTGGTGGAGCACAGGCCAAGGGCCAAGGAGAAGTAATTGCTGAGGCACAGAAATTAGGGCAGGGACACTGTGGCTTTCCATTTTGAACACACTTGTAAAAAACATAGAAAAGGTACATCCATGACACTTGTTTGGTGTCCTTTTGCATCCCTCCCGCATTTGGAACACAAATAGAGCTGAGCAAGTATGGTTCTAGCTTGCAAACAAGCAACTATATAGATTAGAGCATTAGCTACAAATAAGCATATCTTTCTTTGGTCTTAAAACTTGAATTCTTTCCAGAGGAAGGCTGTAATTAGTATGACATGGGGGCTCTTAGCAGATGTGAAACCGGATAGATTGAGCTCTCCTATGAATAGCCTGAAACGAGGCCTGCCTTGCACGGTTTGTAGTAATGGAGAGGAAATTGAGCATTAAATACAAATCAACAATCGTTCATTTCGCTGTGGCGGAGCAGCAGAGCCAGTGAAGTCACTCTTTTCAGCACCTTGCATCCTGTTGGACTTTATTTACAGCACTGGGGCTCTGTCCTCGGGAACGGCCACCTACAGGGAACTCAAACAAAGAATGATGAAGGGAGAAAGCAATTTAAGGGTTGATTTTATACACAACCATCAGAGAAGTGACATTTTCTTTGCTTGCAATTCATGGTTGGTCTTTAGATATATTCATTAAGCTATCACTCTCCTGCCTGGAGTGAGGTCAGCGCGGCCAGCGCCGCGAGCCAGGGTAACAGCAGATATTCGCTGGATTCTTGTACAATAACCGAAGGCAGAAGATTTATTAGTCTTCTAATCCACAGACTGACCTGACTCTCCATTTAAAAGTTGAATAGGAAGTTGAAAATCCCCCCTAATGTTTCTGAGAGGTGTGAGGAGATGAGGAAAGCACCTGCAATGCATCACTCTGTTTAGATTGCGGCATGAAACGCTGGATTTGTTGGCTGCAGTGGTCTCTCAGTAGAAGGAACAGACAACAACAATCAAGGAGTTCACTGCTCATTATGTGTGAAGAGAAAAATGGAATGCTATCCCCTGGAACACCAGGACGCTCTCGAGGTCAACGGCTCTCAAAAACTACTGTTAAAAAAAAATAAAATTGGATTTAAGCTCTGAACAGTTCAAGTTCATGTTCACACTAATGTTTGGCTACAATACCTTGTACAATTAAAAAAAGCTATTATTTGGCTATTTAGCTGGCATCTGCGATGTACAGAGAGCAGCTCTAAGGTCCATGCCTTAACTGTAGGCACTGTAATTACTCTGCACAGCGTTTTTGGGAGAGGAAAATGCCAAAACAAGGTTAGGTTCTTGACTAATTTCATTCCCCCTGTCAAAAGTTGCTACATTACCAAAGCCATCATGACAATTCTATCAATATTCAATGCACCATCAGTTTGATTCTCAGGCTGTCCCTTGAATTTGTAACGGCAGTGGGATAACACTTGTCTCTTCTCTTTCCCTTCATATGGAGTCCCCTCCCCACCCTGGCCCTCCAAGCCTTGTCACACCCTTGTCCGCCTGCCAAGGACTCTGCTGCTGCAACTGTCACAAGCTCCTGTGCAGGAGACACAGCAGAAGGGACTTCAAACTAAACCATGGCCTAAAATTCATCCTAGGAAGAGGATGAGCCAACTCATCTCCTACTCAGCTGAATAATATAGGAGAGGAAGGGAGGCCATGCTTTTCCTGACATGATTTCCAATGAACTCCAGGCTAACAAAGGCCCTAAACCCAAACTATGGTGCTGTACTTGGTGTTTCAGGAAAGTGAGGTTGCTGAACCAGTGAATGAAACATTTATTCATTATGATTCAGAAAGAATGTGGATCTATGTTCAGTTACAGGGGATGCACTGAAAAAAATCTGCATCGTCGCCTGCAGTTGAGAAAGACTCATGTATTGTTTCAACACTATGAACATCTGAAATTTAGCCTTACCCCATATTTTTAAACCACTAAAAGAGATGTTCTTTACTGAAGGAGGAAATGAATAAGTCATCAAGAAACATTAATAGGTTTCAACTTAGAAATTCCCTGAGCTGTCAGAAATATAGCAAGTCTGCAAAGAAGTTCCCCAGCATCAAACACAGAGGCAATGATCCTGCTCCACCAAAATATTTATTGGGAGCCAAGAATCACTTGCACTTCTCCGGTCTTGGGGCTGTTGAGTTCTGATGATAAATGAATAAATGAGAGCTGGGCATTGCTGAGACCTCCAGGCACCCTTCTGCCAGCACAGAGTGGGGCTGGGAGGGGAGGCAGGACAGCTGGGGGTATGAAATGTGCTCAGGAAGATCCACATCAGCTGCATGTGATGATCCCAAAAGATCCCATTGCAGGAGGAAAAGCCAAATGCTTCAGTCTTCTTGCAGCTTCAACATTCCTGGAGGAACACACAGCTTGGAAGATTTCTAAAGTGTTGAGGATTTCTAAAGCATGGAGGCTTTCTACCAAGAGAAAACACAACAATGGGCTGACTTTTCCCCAGAAACCCATGCGTGCTCCTGCCACTGAGGCTTAGGATATTCCATACGAACACTGACAGAATCAAAGGCAGGCTGAAAAGAGCACTGATCAAAGCAACACTGCCAAAAGCAACACTGCCAAAGCAACACTCAGCTCCCCTGCCCTCCTGTTCTGAGTGACAGCCTTGCTGATTTTGGGAACTGCACATAACAGAAAAACAGCGTGAGGAGGAGTTATCACACCTTCACACTTGATAATAACAGCAAATGCCATATAAATTGAATCAAAATTATAAATTTATGAGAGCTGTTGGTGTTCAGAATGATAATGCTTAACAGGCTCTGTAATCCAAAAGGCTTCACACACCGGAAATCATCAGAATTAATAAAATCAGATGATTTTGGGAAAACATTTAAGTCAATTTTTCAAATGTCTTGCTGCCAGGTGCTGATTTTTTTTTCTTGCAGTCCTGTTGTGTTTCTGCTGACAGAGACTGAGGAACTGTTGTGTTTCTACTGACTGAGGAACCCCAGTTTTAGATCATGCAGCTCACACACACAGAAATCCAGGTGTGTCCATTAGCATTGGTGCTGCTGCCTGGTGGAGCTGTACCCTCACCAACACCTCCTGTCAAAGCAGACCTGATGGCTTTTTCAATGGCTTTTGTGTCTAGCACACAAATCCTACTGGGGAAAAGCATCTTTGATTCTCCTTTTCTAGACAGATTTAGAAAAAAAATTTAAAGTACTGCTTGCTTTGGAATGTGAGCAATAACGATCATTACCCTCAGCACTGACACCTTGTATAATTTGAAAAATGATGTGACTTTTGGGTAAACATGAACATGCCATAAAGAAGGTGTTCTTATATTAATTAAAAAAATCAAGTCTACAGGCTGGGTAATGAGCCAGAAAAAGGCCTGATTTTTAAAACATGCATTACAAGGCATGAATTATGTCTGTAACTATTTGAAGGTATTTTTTTAAGCCTTTAGATTCAAAGAATATCCTTAGAAAGCAAGAAAACATGGAATAGATATACTTTATGTATTTTAAAATGCCATTCGTAAACCAGCAAATAAAATTGAATCACAGAAGAGTATTGCAAATGTCCCTTGTATACACAGTGAATGATCACTGATGAGCACGAGCAGCTTTAGCAATCAGGAAAACTTCTCTGTAGACTTTCATGAGCCATAAATCCCAGCAGAGCTGATGGGAGTTTGCTGAGTAAGAATACAGTGGAAATCTGAGGGCTTGTCCCTGATACAGGTGCACAGCACAGTTTGCAGTGGAGCCCTCAATGAAGGCCTCAGAATTTGGTCATACAGATGGAAATAACATCAGTTAAAATTCCCTAGAAATACCATGAAATTGGATACCACGCATCACCATACTCAAAATGTTGAGAGCCTCTTTGTTTAATTTGGATGAGTTTTCAAATAACTCAGAACTAAAGTAATCTATGGTGGGCACAACAGTGTGGAGGAAATACTGAAGCTAGTCTGTCATGCACCTTTCACTGTAGCTGTTGAAACAGAACTTGTAGATGCATCCCAGGGGCCTGTGCCAGACCTGCCAAGGCAAGTTTTCTTAACAAATGTTACTCAAAGTTTGCGAAAAACCAATGAAAATGGAAATGACAATTAAAAAAACCCCTAATAATTTAGACTCAAAATGAACTAATTTTAGTATGGAGGGAGAAAACAAGGAAAAATATAAAGGGTATGATGAAAACAACTGTTATTTATTAATAGTATACAACTATAGACAAATTTGAACTCAAGTATAGGACAGAATGACTACAGAAGCATAACCAGCATCTTGACTTCAAATCAGCAATCACAGATTATTTATACTTTTCACAGCCATCATTTTATAGCACAATTCTTAGCCCTTACTACGTGATAGAGCTCCTCAGCACCTTCAGGTTTCACCTGCCCCAGCAGCATTGGTGGAGCCAAGACAATTCACATCCTGTGAGGATCTGGATCAAGATGAAGGCAGAGCTGGATGATCTTTCTCTGGCTTTTGAAAGTGTACAAGCTGTCCACCACAGCTGGAGTTGGTAACAAACACTGGCACTGTCAGTCAGTAGAAGGAAGCTCGTGGGAACACGAGATGGGGGAACAGGAGCAGCCCCACGTTCCAGGAACATAAAGGCAAGGCAGCCGTGGAGTCAGCTGCTTGTCTGGCCAGAGCAGATCAGGGTCACCTCCCTCTGACATCTCCAGAAACCACCAGAGCACAGGTACTTCATAGACAGCAGTAGCTCTTCAGCAAGGCTGTAGAGGCACTGGATCCTCCGGCTGACTTTAATTTATTTTCACTGTGAACCTCTCAGTACAGGCAACTTGGACTGTACCAGCAGGAATTTTTGGGAACACTCAAGGCACTTCCATGTGCAGGGAGTTTGACAGTCCCTCCCAAAGCACAAGTCATCTCTCCCACGTTCATGGAAACAAGAATGCCTGTACTAATGTTTTAATCATATTTTTGAAACAGTAACAGGTATGCCACTATCTTCACCTACACTTTGTTAATTTCTTTTTCCCTGTTGGCTACATTACCATACTGATTTCTCCATATCATGAGGTTGTTGTCCATGGATTTCTAACCCATCAAGGAGTTCCATCCAAATGCAAATTCTAGGCACAAACCAATCGAGAAAGCATTAGGATTACACACTCTTTTTTAGAGCCACCAGAACAACCAAAGACATTTGTTTTTAGCACTGACGTGCACACACAGAACAGATCCTGGGCTCAGCTTTGGACAAGGCAGGTAGCACCTGCAGCGTCTGTGCTCTGCAGCATCGGTGCACACCAGCAGGAGCCTCTCAGTATCCAAATCTCCTCATTTCCAAACATTCTTGTTTTTAAATCTCTGAGCTGCAATACAGTTGAGCAGCATGTAAAACATGCACCTTGGGAGGTACAGCTACAGCCAGCTACAATACATTTACCTAGTGCCCACGAGAGTAGTTCTGAGTGACAATGAACTTGGATGGAGATCACCAAATTGACAACAGCAAGGAGTAGGTGCCTACAGGTTCTTTCTGTATGCTGTTGGGAAGGGACAGTCCCACAGCAAGCACTGCACCTCTGCCAGTGCCACCTTGGGAGAACGGGTCACACTGCGCTCCCTTCACTCCCAAAGAACTGCTCCAGAGCAGACTGGCTTCTGCCCAAACCATCCCAACCAATCATTGGGGTGAGGAATAAACAGAAAAAAGGCAACCAAGCCTAACAAACATGGCCACCATAGCAAAGAAGATCCAGCTTGCCCCATTCTTTGAGCGGGAGGTTCAGCTAAAACACATGATCTGCAAATTTTCCATTTAATCAAATCCTGCCAATAGAATTCTATGATCTGGTAGTTTAAGCTGCATGTTAGAAAAAGCCAGAGAAACATTTGCTTTGGCACAGACAGGTCCTCAGATTTTTCCAGTTGGAACAATGATAAATGACTTAACCCTGATCATTTTTCTGAAACCTGATTTTTTTTGTTTGACATTTATTTACAGTTTCTATAAACACTAACACCTATAAAACATGGTTTACTGTTTGATTGCTTGGTGGACAAGCAAGCCTTAAATACATAAATTATGAGCACCTAGTTAATGAGTGACATGACGGACATGAAGTTTTATTTACTATTGGCATGAGCCTTCGTATAAAATTAGTGGCATAAGAAAGCCAGGTTTTGTGAATGCACATAGTCATGACTATTCACAGCCTGGCTCTTTTTTTTTTTTTCCTTTTTTTTTTCTTTTTTTTTTTAAAAAAAAAACTTGACATAAGACTGTGGCCTATGTGTAATTTCATTGCCTGGAGCAAGGTTAGGGGAAAGCCGCTCCATCTGGCAATTTCCCTTTGACTGGCACATAGTTAAACAATGATGCAGTTTGACAAATTTCAAACCCTGCTTATGAAAAAATAACATAAACACAATAGTCACTCTGAGTAGATTGTCCACCTGTGCAAGCGGGCATGAAGTGTTAAGTAAAGGCTGCTGGTAATGAATAAAGATGCAGTGCATAGTTGGATTAGGTCGTTCCAAATGTAAATCACTGTCAGATAAAGCACTTGTGTTTACATATAGCATTAATATTTTGATCAGTATGTTTAAGAGAATTAGCTTCTTAATGCAGATGTTCTCATTTGGACCTTCACACCCATAGCTTCAGCCAACTCCTTTACCATCAGTAATGTCAACATGTCGTAAATCTTCGCTGCTTTAACTTCTATTTTAAACAAAACTTTGTTGTAAAATTTGGAGGCGTGTTTCCTTCGGGCTTTATTTTTGGCAAATTTCTTGTTATTTTGTTGAGAATCTGACACATTAATGTCCAATTAACCATCTTTGAGTGTTTTAGTGACAAGGATCCCAGCAGCAATCAAATGCCTTTTTATTGTAAGGACCTCCCTGCCCCCCACCCAACCAGCTGTATCCATTATGGGAACAAGAAGTCTTTATATCTTGATGCACAAACAATAAAGGCATTACACTTGGTGGAAACAGGACATGTGTCCCAACAGCTCCACAGCCTGTGCCCTCCTGGACAACTTGTTGGAAAGGTAAATGCTCACAAGGTGGGATACAGTGAAATTCCAACGCAAAATTCATGGACAGCCAGTATTTTCTTTTTCTAACAAGGAAGATCTTTTAACCTCTCCAAGTTATTTTAACATCCATGTCCTTCTCGTGGGAGGTTGGTGAGGCGTGGGACATGACATCTGTGGTAAAACAGCTCCTCCATGAAACTGCAAATTCTCTCCCAGGTCATTATGTGTATGGTTGATGGTGTCACTCTGTAAACTTTACAGGGTCACCTTTCATGAGATGAGCTTTACCCTTTTTAATGAGTGATTTTACATTCTCCCAAATGTTACTTTTTTTTTTCCCTAGGAACCTTTAAATGTTGAAAACAAAACAATAATTTAGTCTTAAATCGGTTGTTTTTTGAAAGGAAACTTAATTAATTTTTACTTTGCGTAGCAAAGGGATGTCCCACAAACTGAGATTTTTTTTTTTCAGAAATTCTGAATAAAATCATGAAAAAGAGAAATATTTGCATTCTGGAGGATACGCTTTTCATAAAACCCACCTTGCATGCCTCTGATAACCATGGAGTTCTAAGCTTCAATGAATTGTTACTATTCACTGTGGTTTTCTAACTATAGCTTATAAATGCTTGGCATTGTCACATCAATCTCCCTTGACATCATGGAACTGTCTGGAAGCTCATCTTACCTTTTCAGAGCTTCTGTTGTTATTGCAACCAAGGCATTGGGTTAAGTTTTTAAACAATTCCCTCCTTTTCTAGTTTAGCAGCTCTTTTCAATGTCTTAACTTCAAGCAAACCTGCAGAGGGATGAGCATACAGCTCGAGCTGAGGAAGAAACCCCCACTCCTGGCTACCTGAGCTGGACTCAGTTCATTTCCCCAGTGACAAAACTGGAGGGTGAGAAGCGATTTCTGCTTGCAGCAGGTTCTAAACATGTGGTTCTGTGCACAACTGGTACACCACAGTCCATCAGCCTCCCTGTACCTGTGGGGTGAAGGAAAACACTGTCATCTATGGATTTAAACTTCTTTACAGAACCACAAAATATTGTGTGTTCAAGGGGCCCACAAGGATCCTCAAGTCCAGCTCCTGGCCATGCACAGACACCCCCAGCTCAGGGCACCAAACCCCTGCAGGAGCCACTGCCTCTTGCACAATGAGGGGGTCAAAGCCACCAAACTGCACTGGTGGCATGGAAGGGACACAGAGTGAGGGGTCAAAGCCACCAAACTCTGCACCGGTGGCATGGAAGGGACACACACTCTGGAGTCTGGCTCTAGTCTCCTCATGGAAACCTTCAAAGAAAGAAAAGCAGAAGGGTGTTTTGATGAGTGAAATATTTTTTGTTTATCTTTAGAAAGTCATTAATTACAAAATGAATGAAGAGCTGGCTGATCTACTCAGAAACCCTAACAATTAAGCTGGCATCAAGATTCAACTCCTGAGACATTCAGGAAAGAAAATCAAATCCCAAAATTGGTGGCATTTTCTGGAAAGCCAAACAGTACTCCTCATTCTCTTATTTTAATTCCAAGGATTTACTAATGAAAGGCCCTAAAAACCCCTTTTTAACTTCCCAAATTGTCCCACCAAGCTGCAAGACAAAGCTGAATGCTGCCTCACTGCTCCTTCCAGCCATCTTTCTTCAGACGATCCCGAGAGCCCCACTTGTCCATTCTTCTCCCTCAGCTTCAGGACATGCATGGAAAAGGCCAGAGGAAAGGCTGGTCCCTGCTGCAGCTGCACTGTACCGAGGAGGAGAAGGGAGGAGAATCCTCACCTTGAAAACCTGCATTGATGCTCTTGCGAGGATGACATCAAATATCATCTATTTGATACTCAGGCTTTAATTTTCTGACCTTTCAGCTGCCCCATGGTCTCCCTCTCTCATTTTGAGAATGACACCGCCACAAACCTTTCTCATTTTCTTCATTTGTTCTTTTAAGTTTTACTGCTCTGAAATCTGGTTTGAGATCTCAAACATATATACAAAGGATTGGACCCACTTTTACTCCTTGTCTGATCTTGATGTTTTCTAATGGTTAAGTACTTTTCCTCCACTTCTATTCTATTTTAGTAGTGGTAAAACAATGAAAGGTCCCTCTTAAAAACACCAGGATATAACCTTTAAAAAATGGCACACAAAAACGCTTTAGAAAAAACCAAAACCACACCCGTGCCTCAAGAACTCATACTCCAAAGGTTTCCAAATTAAAAATTAAATTGATATAAACATTATAAATATATCCATATCTAGACAGCATTATTAAAAGTATACTTGGATGAAATAAAGTCTTCTGTTGATTAAGGCTCAAAATACTGGTTCTTAAATATTCTTATTGCCTGGAATGAAATTAAGTCCTTCAACGCTTGTTGTTGGTTATGCTAATCCTCTAATATTACTATTTATTCCACCTGAGAAAAAAGGGCTAAGCCAGCTGTTCCAAATATCAGCATTTTAATGTTCTCAGTGTGAGAGTAATATTTTATCACCTGTTCTTTATGTTCTGTGTCTCAATCCATACATTAAATTATACGTCAGAGTTACTTATGGGGGCAGCGATCAGTTTATACTGATTTAAGGCTGCAATAAAAACTGCAATACAGTGTGAAAAGATATAAAATGGCAGTGATGTAGCTGTGCTCCCTTACACCTCTGCATGGGCCTGAGAAGAGCTGCAGAATCCAATCCCCAGCTGTTTCTGTGACCAAACCTGAGCCTCGAGAGCTGCAGAGTTGTAGGAGTAGTTCTGCTTTTAGTATCACTTGCCATCTTAAAATTTTAAACTATATTCTTGCTATCTTCTCTATTCTTGCAAGAAATAATTTTACAGCTAAAAATGACACGGACCACTCTTCAGAAAAGGAAGTAGGACAGCAGGACTAAAAATAAATAAGATTATCATTATTATTATTACTACTGAGCTTTCAAATTCTTCTTTAACCACACAAAAAAGAATATCTGAATTCATTGATTTTCTTAGAGTTCATTTTTGCTCAAGGACCACGTGAAGCCACAGATGAAAAATAATTCATGCTCAGAGGGAAAAGAATGGAAGATGTTACTTAGCCCTCCAATGAAAAGGAAGGAGTTTGTAAGGAAATACACGATCCTGGGTAAGTCCCTACCCTATTCATTCTCACACAAGGTAGAGTGTGTCACCACTACCCAATGGCTCTCTAGTGCAAAATCTACAGGAATATGGGATTTGTGGAATCTGCCTTTGTTTGTAGAATTCGCCTAATTATATTTGATAATCTGAATTTTCCCAGATTTCTCAGATGAAGTGTATGAAATACAGCAGTGATCATTAGGCAGCAGACAACAGTTCTAAGCATGTGTAATTGTTTTTTGGATGCTTTGCAAGTTATGAGGACTTTATGTTTCAAATGTAAATTATGTTTAGCTGTTTACACTTAAAAAAAATCTGTTGAGGCAACAAAGAGAATGGAAGTTCTCCAGGGACATCACATCGCACATTTGAGGCAACAATGCTAAAAGATGGTTTAGAGGAAAAAAAATTCTCATTAAGGTATAAATAAATAGTTGGTTCTTTAAATGTTTCACAATAAATTGATTGTAAGTGTAGAACACAGACTGGCTTTTTTCCAGCTCTGCAGAATCCTAATTAGTGGTGTTGGAACTGTGTATTTCTGTAAGTGATTAGACTGTTACAGTGATCCACACAGAGTTAGGAAACAGTGCAGATGATTACTGATTATGGAAATGTTTACAGGATCTAAATGAAGTGACCCACAGAGTTCCCTGGTATCCTCTTACCCAAGAGCACTGCCAAACATCCCTGCACAGCAGCCAACGTCAACCCTTGGCTGCCCAAGGAAACTGCTGCTATTTCAGTCTGCTTCTAAAGGATTTCTAAAGTTTCTTTGAGGTCTTTTTCAGGATTTGCTGTGATATCAAATTTTCTTACAATCATGACCACTTCTATAAACACATTTTCCTGTTCTCAGAGCATTTTGTCTTGAATTTGAAACTTCAGAGATGAGCGAGGCAGAGGGTCCACACCAGCACTGAGAGCTGTGGGTAGGCACAGAAGGGCTTTGTGCTCTCCAGTTCCACCTCTCCCCCTTAAATCAGGGCTGGGGACACAGAACCTGGCTGATCCAGCGCTGTCCTTAATTTGTGGTGTAAATTGAGGGTGATCCATGGGAGAAGCCTCACTTCTGAAATGCACAGGTTAAAGCTCCACAGAGTGTGAGGGATTTCGGCCATACTCTCCTTGGTAGGAAGTTGTTATTGCTCAGGGTTCCCCAACAATCAGACCTGCCCCTTGTTTTAAAGAAAACTCAATGTGATTGTTCCTATTCCTGCTGATTTATGACACCTTTTTTGCGGTGTTCCATAGCAGTCAAGAAACACAGTGAGACCCAACCTAACTTGTTCTCAGCTCCTGAGCAGCCACATTTTATATCGATGCAACTGAATATAATGAAAATGAGACTGAAGACGAATTTGGAGTCTGACTCAAACCACCATCGAAATGCAGCTTCCACCAGAATTTAATTTCCAGATGTTTTCTGTTCCTGAACTTTGGTTCTGGCCCACTTCCAGCAAGACCATAGATCTGGCAAAGATTTTCAAAATCAGCATAGCCAAGAACCCAGTTATTAGTCTTTCAAATTATCAAATAATTCCCTACCCCCACAAACAGACTTCATAGGGAAAGGAAAAAAAAAAAAGAGCATCCCTTACTGACCTTCTTTGATATTATGCTCATAACACCTGACAAATACATGTTCTTCTAAATAAAATAATACGCTTTAGAGGGAGATATAACTGCGAAAATGAACACCGCACCTTCTTTCTCTTTTCTGCCTTGGAAAGAAAGTGTATTTGATGGATACAAGTAATTTATCCAAACGCCAAATTAATTAATATTTAACCAGCATATCTACTTTGAACAAGAAATTGAGCTGCAAACTGGTATATTGTGACTCTGGAAGAGAATCAACATCTCACAGCCACAAAAAGTCAGGTGATGACCAGGGAGTCCAAGGGAATCCCATCCATCGCCTGCAACAAACTCCCAGTGTAAAATCACATTACTAGAAATTGTCTGTTTTGCAGAGTGGTTAAAGAAATTGAGAGAACACCAGAATATTTTTTTAGGGCTCACTTAAGCAGACTCAGAATGCTGAAGGCCTTCCCTCTGCTCTCCTCCAGTAATTGCTATTTAAAGATCATTTGAATGACCTTCGAGTACATCTCAGCCATCTTTTTATTTACATGTCTGGTAAAAGCCAATCCTTCATCAGGCCAAATAGTCAAAGAGATGGAAAATTTAAACCTTTCCAGCTCCTGAAGGAAAGTTTCTCCCAACAGCTGTCTTGCTTTATGAAAGCATGAAGTCAGTACATCCAATCTCATGCTATCAATCACGCCGGCTGACGTTTCCTGCAAACTGTGTCCACAAGACAAACGGGGAAAGAGAACCTAAAAGGAACAACAAATTGCCAAAAAGCAGATGGAATTATGTGCTCTTGTTTATAGTTGGCTGTTCAAATGAGCCCGGTCTAAATGCCTTCCTCTGCAGAATTATAGCACTAAGCAGTCATTTGCATCACTGCTGAAAACACCTGACACTCGTATTAAGAAATATTGGGTTTAATTGCAGTCCATTAAAATGTGGAAATGTCTTCGGTGTAGGATTAATGATTTAAGTGAACTGTCGACTTTCAGAGTATTTTTAGGCCCTCCTCCTGCAGATGCAAACATCTTCTTGCTCTCCTCCCGCCCTGAACTTTTGCAAAAAAGGTCTGCCACATGTTTCTCATCTCCTGGCTTTAGGTAAGTAGCATTTAAAATGACTCTGCACATCTAGCATCTATGATTTGTGACTCTCAGAAGAGTGTTTGTGTACTCTAAGGGATGTTAAATTCTTGTTTTGACTTTAATCTAAATAATTTTCACTTCCTCTTACGGTGAATATTTTCTGCACATACCAAAACAGAATTTGGGGTTTGTTAGTTCTTATATATGCACGAGCATGAAGTTCCAGGCTTGGCAGGCACTGACGGCTGGTACTCCCTCTCTGACTTTCCTTTCCATACACAGCTAACTAGTCTCAGCCCGAACCTGCAGTTGGATTTCAGTTGCTTTGGCATGTAGGTCTGCAGGCATGGACACAGGGGGAGAGCTGTTGGTGCTGACAATCCTGAAGTAACAGGAAAAAAATATTCATAGCCTTGGATTCAGTGCTTTGGATACTGTGAATGTAAATATAAATGTTTTTCTTATCTAGGAAAGAAAAAATCTGATTCTTGGGTGAAATCACCAGGACTAAACAATTGCAAGACATCCTACGATACAACCACAGAGCTCCCAGTGTCCAAGGAGGGAGGGGTGGATTAAAACTGAAAGCATTTGAACTGAAAATCTGTTCTGGAATTTGCCCCAGCAAGAATTACCAATCTCACAACTTCTCTGAAGCTGTTGGGCTCTGGCCCCACAATGAGCACCGAAGTCCTGCTGGATCCAGTATCCATGGAATAATCCTGGGCCTTCTCTTGTCCCAGAAGCATCCAATCAAGATTTGCAGTCTTTGCTGTCTGGCTCTCTACTCACAGCTTACAGAGGGTTTACTACGATGAACTGTGGCAGGTGGGGGTAGCCCAACAACCCAAGAAGTATGAAAATGGATCCTCTCCTGAACAGCATCCTCTGTCTGGAGAGCAGTGCCTGCTGCTGTGCCCCGCAAGCTGGCTTTCCAGATCCTGTGTTTATTCATCATTGCCTTCTCTTTCTTTTCACAACCCAAGAACCAGGAAATTCAGAATCATTCAGACATATAAATCTGGCTAGGTCAGCTCTGGAGCTCATAGATGTGAGTGTGGACAGCGTGTAAATACAGGTGCCATGGCAGTGGCCTCCCAGACCAGTCAATCAAAATCAAAACAAAATCCACCCTAAAAGCTGTAATTATATTTACCAAGGAAATGAAAGAAAAATTAGACATAACATTCAAGCTCAGAAAAAAAAATCAAAACCTTCAGTTTCCCTATGCAGCAAATTGGTCACGATTCTCATGTCAGTTGTGACTGTAAGGGAA
Organism: Phainopepla nitens; assembly: GCA_013400175.1. NCBI lineage: Eukaryota > Metazoa > Chordata > Aves > Passeriformes > Bombycillidae > Phainopepla > Phainopepla nitens. The sequence continues at coordinate 24,002 of VXBQ01017285.1, forward strand.
ATTACAAGAAAGTCAGACGGTATCTGCACTGTCAAAGGCCAGAAAAGTACAAATATTGTGGTGAAGCTTGAGGTTTTCAGAGGCTAAAGCTGTGCCTTATAAACTGCAGATAATACCCGGTCACTTGTTGTATATTTGTCATTTAACTCTTACAGAAACTGGCATTTTACATTTTAAGGAAAATATTAAAAATCTGTAATTATAGTCTCTATGTGTCAAAAACTGTCCCATCATTTCCAGAAGGTGTTTCTTCTTATATTCTTTTTCCCCACTACTTCCACAGATAGCCATTATAAATATATTAACTCTCCAATATCTGTTATTTGAAAACAGGTCTGGAATACTCTCAGCCTGCACCTGTGCACATTATTTATGTCAAGTTCTGGATTGTTAGTATGCAGTTGCTAAAAATGCAGTTCACAGACCAGGCTTGGCTGCACCTGTAACTCCTCTGCTTGTTGTTTTCCACACTCCTATATAAACACAAAGCGCAGTGTTTGGTGGGCTTTAGGACATCTTTTAAAATATTGTACTTAAGCATTTAAAATATGTTAGTTCCGGCTTTCTGGAAAGGCTGTGTTTATAAACAGCTGGTGACTGCAGAAAGGTAAGGTGCAATTAAATTGAAGTTGGGTTGGAAGCATTGCCATCCTTTTGGTGCCTGCTCAACTCTTTGCAGCATCTTTGAGCCTTTTCTTTCAAGTAGGTGGAAGTATCACAATTTACTTCCATACTGTTTTAAAAAGCTGAAGAATTTCTGAACACATGTGGCCATACCTTTTTCCCAGGCATTTTTCCATGCTGACTATTGCTGACAATGCATTAACTTCTCAAAAAACCATTTTAGTACAACCTGGACATAGCTGACATGAGTTTCATATTCCTAAAGGCAAAGCAGCACCTAAAGCTGGGTTGTGCTCCTCGGACCCTCAGCAGGATGTCCCCTGGATGTTGAGTATTTTCAAGTCCCTTTTTTTCACCTCTCTGCCCGGGGATTATCTCTGATTTCCATCAGTAAGAGCCATGCTCCATGGAACAGCCTGGTCTGTGATACATGGCTGGGAGTTCAGCCAATTGTTGCAAAAGATGGATGATTTTCCCAAAAGTCAGGTGTTCAGAACAGGCAAAATTAAGACATAAAATAGAAGTAATTTATTTTCTTTTTGTCTTTTTAAACAGGCAGCCTACACATATTCTGTTCGTACCCAAGAATCTGAACCAAGCAAGAACATCCAGAGAATATTCAGGATTTGTAAAGAGAGTAAGTGGCGTTTAAGTAGTCAGAGACCACACCTCCAAAACAGCTCCATTTCCAGGGATTATATTACTTTTACAGCAGGGAAAGGAGTCCTACAGTCCTTTGCAACAGGAACTCTACAAGGCATTTGTGAAGCAAACAGTGTCCACCCATCTCATCCTTGCTTCTGCCGTCCAAGTTCCCAGCCCAAATCTGGGAGAAGATTAGCTCCAGGTCCAGCTCGTGGTTTGGAACTCGACCTCAAGGTCAAATACGTGGGATGCTCTGGCAGTCAGGGATTAGGTGATACCCACAAGGACCCTGCAGGGCCGGGTCTCACGATCTGGGTCTCCATCTGCTGGTGGAGAGATCCACAACCCCACAGCAGGGGCTGCTGGCCCTGCACAGGTAACAGGCAGTGCCTGTGCTCACTAAACACAACCAAGCTCACGAGGATCCTCCGAAATCCTCAAAAATATCCTCTAAAGTAGGGTAGAGTGTGATTCCTACCACAGAAAGTCACTGTATGATCAAGGACAATTGAGGGAGAATGGGTGAAAACTTACTACCATGAAAACCGACCCAAAAAAATCGAGGCTGGAGGAGGCAGAGACTCTACCCCTATCAGGAAGTTACGTGTATAATTATGAAATACTCTGACAAGGTGTTTCCTTAGAATGGTGCTCACCTCTGTTCTTTATCCTGGCTTGTCCTGCCAGATATGCACCTTCCTAAAAGAGTCCTGTCCTTGAAGGAGATCCCACAGGACAGAAAGAGTTTACATCAGAGAAGGCAGAGAGGTCCAGAGACAGCCAACAGGGTCTTTTAGAAGTGTTGATTAGGTCTCTCCTATCCAACCTTATATTCGCCAAAAAGAGTTAATTGAAAATAGAGATTGCTAGATATGCCAGAATAAAATTAATTTGGGGATCCTAAATTTAACAAATTGATATTTCAAAAAGCAGATACATTTCTTACTGTATTTATTATTGCTTTAAGAAGTCCAAAATCATGGATAATTAACTACTCTCAGCACCTCTTTTATCAGACATGTGCCCTCCAAACCTGTATCTTTTCCCCATCAGTCTTTGCTACTGCATAAAAGCATGTGGAATCAGGAAACAAAAGAATCTCAGATGTGAGATAAAGTGCATGAAAGGATGATAAGATGAACAAAATAAAAATTAAGAACATGATATTATGGGAAAATAAAAGATAAAGGCTGAAAGCAACTTTCAAGCAACATTTAAGTTAGTAGCTGCGGAAAAGAAGAAAGCACAGAAAAAGTTCAGGAAGTGTATGTCACTGCCGGAGGAACATCCTACAGGTCCAAGGAAAGAGCAATGAAAAGACAAAGCCAGCACCAGCCAGTTAAGTCTTTCTGCTAACTACAAAAAACAGAGTGTAAGGTACTTAGAGAGGGAGTATTTTTGACAGGAATATTGGGGCTAATTAATGACATACTGTAATTAAACACCTTTTACAATCTGTGGACTTTATTCAGCAAGACTGGGCTTCTCTGACAAAAACTATTTTTATAAAACTGATTTAAATTTTGTTAGTCTCTGAAGCCCAAGGCTGCACAGAGACTGCACTCAGAGTACATTCTAGGAACGAAAAAATCACGAAGGTAGAAATTTCATGAAGAAATAAAGGTGTTCACAGCCCTTGCTGCAGGAAAACTGTGCTCCCCTCCAAAGACTTAAACTATCCCTACCAGAAAAAAAATATGGGTATCCTGAAATCTTCCTTTTCAGGAATCTCACCCCTATCTCAGTAGTCCAGGTTTCAATAAAAGGGAGCTTTGACTGGTGTTTTAATAATTTAATTAAGAACCTACCGACTAGGCTGTGCCATGAAGAATCCAAATCCTTCATGCAATAAAATGTTTGTGACATGAAGTGTGCAGAGAGCACTACACATAAATCCAGGCCTTGCATAGAATAGGAAGTCATTTTTAAGAGAAAAAAATTGTATGGCAATTCTATTTGAAACCTACTGGTCACAGGAAAGAATTGCTGTCACTGCCATTGAGTCCTGCCCATGCCTTCCAGCTGCCAGGGCTTCTCTGAGGGTGTGGAATTGGGCTAGTCATTTACAGTTCAGTTCTGCAAAACTCCTGTTGCTTTTCTCCCAGGGAATCTAAGGACGGAGTGGAAAGGAGATGCCAATACATCCAGAAAAAATAGTGCAGTTCTATGGGAGGGTCCCCACGTGTGAAATGGACACAGAATTGATTGCTGGAAGGAGACCCTGGAACACACACTGCGTGCGGGCTTGCACAAGCAGGGAAGTGTTCCACTGACCTGTGATGGGACAGAGATCTCATCCATGCAAAAATCTCTCCAAAATAATTCCTGGCAGCTGCCTTCTGTACGCCTAGGACCGGTGGTTTTTTTCTTTCAACTTAAACCCCAAATTAACTCTGAATCCCCTTTGTCTCACTAGGTGCAAACACATTCACACCAACAGTACAAGGAACATGTTCCAGGTTATCGCCTCAATATCTGAGTTCCACAGCTTTTACAGCCCCTGAGCTCTTTGTGGATTAGCAAACTATCAGAATCATTATTAGGCAGCACTAAAACTTAATTGCCTTCCCTTTGTAGAGTACAATTCTTCAAGCAATTATGCAAGCATAGGAAGTAATTGCTGATAACTTATTTTTACAGAAATAAGAGCCCAGATTCTCAGAAACAGCTTCCAGTGTAATTGCTGTGAAACCTGAAGAGCAAAACCAGCCACTCTGTAAATACACAGATTTTACAATTTAAATAAATGGTTATTTTTTCCTTATAAAATAAAGTGTTACCTGATGCCTGAGAGTTTCAGATGGCATGAAAATTAGGCTTCAATTGCACAGAGAAAGTAACTGCTTTGTACTGGTAATGGCTAAACGCAGTAACGATTTGTAAATTAAACTGTGCTGTAATTGCTGTGCAGAGCTCTACAATAAATGAGAGTATGACAACATCAGGCTTATAAAATACCACGTATTGCATTGGGCTTCTTAAGAACTTGCAGCTGCTCTGAAATGATCTCCAATCGATTACTCTCAATCTGCATCAGCACAAAGACACTGAGAAAGTGTTACCCAGGTCTCTGACAGTGACTTTGATCTCTATGGTGGGAGCTACTCCCACCTTCTGTCCTACCTCCTCTTTCCCTGGACAAAAGGGAGGTTCAAACTCTCGGCAAAGTTCCTCTGTTGGGAAGCCTGGAGGATAATAGGAAAATTTTTGTCCTCTTGAACTGCCCTGTGTAGTCCCTGAGTCATATAAGGTCTTCCTATGCTACAAACACATTAATTAATGATTTTGCTGTGGCACTATAAACTCTTTACAGAAGCATTTTATCATCACTGTTCTTCTGGTTTCCCTTGGTAATTTCTCCTGTATCACAGAGACTTGTCCAACATTTCCATCCCTTACCTGGGCCTTTTGTTTTCTCTCCATTTTCCGAGGTCTGTGCCTTACACAGTCACCCTCTTTGCCTGGATCACCTTTGCTCCTCTCTTTCTAAACCTTCTTTTTTCCAATCCTGACATCAGCAACACTGCAGAGCTGTGAACACTGCAGGTTCTTATGAGTTTGCTTTGCTCACACTCCCCCAGCTTCATCTGCCCATTTCTCCTTTCTTGTCTGTGTTAACTGTATGAAATTGAGCCCATTTCTAAAAAAATCCAAGCACTGCTATAAAAACACAGTAGTGCAAACTGTATTCATTTTTATTTTGAGCATGCTGAACAACTGGAAGCAAAGGATAAAAGGATAGTAAAAATGAAATTACAAAATGGATCAGGCATTTCAGGAAAAAAAATAGCTATCTAGAAAATTATTACCTGGACATGGTCTAGAAAACACTGCTACTATTTTGCAAAATTACGGAGTCAGAAGCTCTTATTTACTAGATGGAATATTTTTGTGTAGCTTTACTTTATTAGAATAAGAACCTCATCATTGCCTTCATTTTATTCATGAAGCCATTCCAGCAGGGCTTAAGTTTGGATTGTCTGGCCTAATCAATTACAAAGTCTATAATTAGATCAGAATGCCATCATTCAAATATACTTAATTTGGAATATATTATAGATTTAAAAGCATAAACAATGACAAGGAAATAGCAAACCTAATGCAGCAATTAGAGAAAGGGTTTCATTTAGGGTCACCCCAGCAGATGGATTCTGTTTCACAGAAAATATCTGCCACAGCCACGCAGAAGCCACGAGGGTGATTGTGTTACCAGAGTGGATGTGATCCCCCAGTCGGGGGAAGGAGGGCTGTGTGTAAATCCTGCTCTGCCCACTGAAGCCACTGCACACCCAAGGAAAGGCAGAGGGTTTTCAGGGTGTAACACCACTGCAGAAGTGGCAGCCAGCTCCTCCTGGCCATGAGGAGCAGCACTGAGCTTCACCTGTCACCTGCCTGCCCCAGGAGCACCAGCAAGATGGGTATTTTTGCAATTTTTACCATTTTTCCTTCTCTTCCATTATTGAAAAACAACTGAACACCATCCTCAAGCCACACTCCCTGTGCAATGGCAGAATGTTGGTTTGTCTGCTGTTAGAACGGACTTCAGGATGGCACCTACCTGTAATTTCATCACATTAAATGTAAAAATACACAAGAAAATGAAAATTTGATTTAGATTACACACGACTGCAGTGGTTCCCTTGCACCTCAAAAAATATACGGATGTACAAAATTTTCCAAATTTGCTTTTTGAAGGATTGCCCACATGTCTGCAGGCACAACTTTCTTCTTTTTTATTATTTAAATAAAAAAACAGGAATATGGAATCTATAAAACATTGTAACACGTATGACTTCTTTATAAATCGACTAATACCTCTTTAAAAAAGGATACAGTCCCCCCAAATCAACTGAAGCTACTACCTCTTCAGAATTTGCCTTGCTGTGGTTTACAAACACCACTTTCTTCCGTTCTAACACAGAAGAATCTGTAAAAAATATGTGTATTTTTTAAAATGACATATCCATACAAAGCCGTTGTAAATCTGTCGCTTTATCTGTTGTAAGAGTTACAAAACTCCCTCTAAGACCAAGCTTCCCACCCCAGAAGAGCCACTCTCCTGACTCCAACTCAGCCCTAGAGCTTGGTTTGATGGGATGAGAGAGCCAAATTTATTGAGGAGACCCAGAAAAGCGAAATCTAGGTTGGCATTTGACATTATATGATGTCCCTGTCTCTTTTCCTTGAAAAAGGACCCTTTTCTAAAGACTCCTAGACCAAGGTTTAACAATTCATTAAAAATAAAAGGCCCAAGGCCACTTCACCCTGGGCTAGATCAGCAGCTCTGAGTCTGGCCCTGCTCCTCCATGCAGGGATTTGGCTGGCACACAGCAAACACGGCTGTGTGCCTGCTCCACTTCCAAAGCTTCCAAAATCCTCCCACACCCATTCCCCTGAGCCTGGGACCCCCCAGTTTGCACACAAGGGGAGCCCGACTGCTGAACTCCTTCTGAGCAGCACTCACATTGGTTTGGAAGAGTGCTCGAAATGCAGAGATACTGGTGGGTTAGAGGCTGTGTTTCCAGGATGTTTTGGGATTAGCAGTAAAAAAAAAAAGTCTCAGAAACAAGCTAAAGTAACTGCTGTGTATTAAAGCAGGATGGAAAAAGTTATTCTATTGATGCCAGCTATGTTAGTCCACTAGCTAAATGATTAATGTTGATAATTCCCCTCCAGCAGACTCATTAAACCTGAACTTATTTTTCTTACAGGCCTTTGACATTTCCTACTTTCTTAATATCAGAGGTAATGACAGTGGCGTGATTATATACTTATTCCTTCCCACCTTCAAGCAGTTTTCTTTGGCAGGAGTTACTTTTTCAGCAGAAAACCTGCACATGAGTATTCATTCTTTCCCAAAAACTGTTACAGCTCCATTAGCAGCACTAAATGGCAGTGCCTTAGAGGAATGCACAACAACCCTTCTAAAAATTGAATAGTCAAGGTATTCAAACCAGCACCATGAGAGAGACTTTCTACAGAACTGCAATTTATAATGGTAGGGGGGTCCTGTGTCCTTCCCCCACATTTCTTTTAGATCCTGTTGTCAGAAAATGTCCAAGTTAAACAACGAAGAAATTACAGAATGAATCTGGAGCTTAGCCTTGAAGAATTAGGTTTCACTCTAATTGAGATCATACGCTGCATGTGCAGTTTTGGCACATAAGCCATATTAATCAGAAAGTCTTTAATCGTAGATAATTTCTCCTGTGTGTGCCAGATTGGGCATTATGCTGCTGGCCCAGCTTCTATGTCTGTTTAAGAGTCCACCTTTGACTTCACAAACACCCGCTTACAAAATTGGGGTCAACTTCCTCCTATGAAGGTATGTTGCACTGGCACTAAAGAAATTCCCTTAATGATTAAATTGCATGTCATATGGAAATAAAAATGTGCAGATTCCAAAGGAGTGACTGTTTTGAGTGATTACAATCTGTACTGGAAGCAGCCCTCACTCCAGCCCATCTCTATGAAGTACACAGCAGATAAAAGCCAGGGAGATGATCCAACAGCCACAGGATGAATGCTGACGACTGAGCATGGTTTAATCTGCTATTATACTGCTGCCGAGATCCAGAAAGAGTCAATGGGACACAAAAATGTTTCCTGTATTCAAGACTGAGTGGGGAGGGTGAGGAACCAATGATGTGTCAGAATCTACTGGATTTTCATCCCTTTGGGGTGGGGATGAAGCTGGAAGCAGTGAGCACACAGGGAAATGCTGCTCACACAGGTGAAACCCTGCTCCTGCCAGGCTGGAGCATGAATTCTGAGGCACCATGGCTTCAGTGGAGTACACATCATTCCAAAAACTGGAGATCAAAATGAGCAGCACTACATCGTTCATGCCTTTTATTATAATATTTACACACTGAAAACTTTAATATCCACAGTGCATACAGACAGCTGTAGAACCTAGCTTAGATTTGTCATAACACATAAACAGCCTTTTGTAATAAATGGATCTTTCTGTAAATTTCTACATCTATAGGTTCAAAACAAGCTCTTGTCCCCAGTGCTCCATTTGATATTTAAGCTGGTCAACAGCATGGCACCTATGAAAGATAAAATTACTACTACAGAATTACCCTAGTTGAAGTTGTAAAATATTGAAGCAAAATCAACTGCAGTATAACATCTAAACCTCTAGAAGGAGAAAAGAAAAAAATATTCAGAAGGGAACCTTCTTTACTTGAACATACCACTTCCATGAAACATCTCACGTGCTGTTCTCATGTCCATAATTTATTTTAGCAGTGACTGCTGGACTTTCCATTATAAAATTTCCAGCTTCAGACATCTCTCCTTGTTTCTGTAACTTCTCATTGAACAGCTCCAGCCTGCCCCACTCACCCTGCCTCTCCCTACTCCTCCACTTCTCAAAAGAAGAATTTTTGTCTCCTTTTTCTCTCTTTACACATTATTATCCACTTTCAACATTTCATGTGAGAAGGCCACTCTAAATATTATCTCTTCACCTAATTAACTCAGGGAATCTTTCTAATCTAAGTTAGTGCCTCCCTCCTTTGCCCATAGATGCTGTAATGTGGCCCCTTTCCCCTCTCAAACTGGCTTTATTGTAGCATTTTCAAACATTTAGCACAGGGATAATCCTGCACCTTGCCTGGCTTGCTGTGCCTTTCTATAGGAGACACAGACCAATGGGATGTGTTTATGAAAAACACACTCTTCAGAGCAAAGAGTCAAACTTTTGTTTTATATTAAAATATTGAAAATTTAAAAACTAAATATTGAAAGTGTATTTTCTTCAAACTGTGTAACATAAAAAAAAAAAAATTCAGTCCATGAATTTTTTCTTATCTAGGAAAAAACAAAAAGGTTCTCCTTGCATTGCATCAGCTAATGAAAGAATAAGAATCTACAGACTGGTGGCTAAGAAAACTGATAACTATTTAAAAATAAAGATAATCAAACTTTCTATTTCTGAACTGGGTAAATTGGAACCACGAGGGAGGAAATTATGGGCCACCTCACTAGTTACAATCCATGGAAAATGGCTCTTCATGTCTTCTCTCCGGAGCACTGTTGTTTTTCCTTATCTGGGTGTCCATATCTCACAGAAGCGTGTAACAGTGCTCATTGATGGTGCAGCTGACTATCAGCAGCAGTTGTCTCTACTCCTGTTAGCAACACTCAGAACAAATGGAATGGAGACCTGCAAAGAGAATAGCATGAAGAACATTGCACGGCAGAGCCTCAGTGCCTTCAGTGTCCCAGGGATGTCCTGCTGATTTCAGAGGCAGCTGAGCTCCCCAGGCTTTCACCCAGTGCCAGATAACAGAGAAATCTCTGACTCGCTGAAATCCAGGGAAGTTTTGCCCCAGAGCTCAGCAGGGCCAGGGTATCAGTGACAGAATTAGGCCAATAGATACTGCAAACACGTCTCTGAAAGAATACCAATTTCCCAGTGAGATAATGGCACCATCCACCAGCCAGAATGACATGTTTAATCTCATGGATTGAGCATCCTTTAATCCTTCCAGCTATCCATTAAACTGTTTATTCTCAATGTAAATTGTTCCAGCCATAAATTTACACCAGCTAAACTGCCCATCATTCTACTTTGTGCTCAGCCACAACCACAATTTCTGTATTTTCTTACACATATCTATAGATTTTCAAAGCTTGTATTGTCTGAACTTAAAACCCTAAAGCAGGCCAACAGAAGGCTGCATTTTCCAGCAAGAGTATTCTAACATTTAGGAAATACAATCTCTATGTTAAACTCATGCTTCTTAGATTGCACTCAAATGCTTGTGTTCTGTAGTCTCCAAATCGCAGGAACTTAGCCAAAAAATCTCTTTATAAGAGTTTTGCATCACTATGGGCCCCAAGTACTCTTTGTTAGAGTTAGCATGATCCCTGCCCAAATTACCTGGACAGGGTTTGCAATGCAGTCACCTTAATACCAGCATCCATTATAAGGTGAGAGAAAAAGCAAATGTGTTTCCTTAGTAGAAACTGCTGGACAGTTTTCTGGACTGGGAGTAGTTTTCTTGGTTTCCCCCATCCAGTCCTCCTCAGCCCACAGTTAACCTTTCCCTTTCTGGTGCACAGGGACTTTTTAGGCCCTACAGAACACAGGCATTTGTGGAGCACAGGGCACATAAACCTGCAGAGCCTCCAAGCTGGTGCAGCTGCAGAGAAAGTGAAGAGCAGTCATGGACTGGGGCTCTCTGCTCCCAAATCTGACACCACTGTGAACAGAGGGGGAAAACAGTGGTTCTTTAGCAACTCCTAGTAAAGCATGGATTCATTAGTAATTTTATTCCCTATTAGTGGACATCAACTGTATCTTAAATTATCAATTCTGATTCAGGTATCCCAGCCAAGGATTCGCAAAGGTAAGACAAAGAAATTGACAGTTGTACTAGTTAAAAAACACATTTCCCCTTTTTCACCTTAAATTCTGACTAGTGATTCTCTTAAAAGTAAGTAATTTATTATGAAATTACATGTGACAGGTTATCTAAGGGGAAGTGGCAATAAAGAGGCCACATTTGCTGTGGTTCTACAGATGCAGAAGTGAAGGAACTTTCTGGGAGCTGTAGTTGAATGCAAAGTTCCCATGGCAAGTTAGGCATTGGAAAGTAAGTTTAAGTGTACCCGTAATGTAAATCCCTTAATCCCCAGGTAAACTAACAAGGAGTATTTGCACAGAGTAAGGATAAAAGGTTAAAAAGCCCCAGCACTGAGACAGCAGCTCTGAGCACTCTTGTTTTCCAGGAAACTCATTTGAGTATAATTCAGTTGATTGTTAAAACACAGCATAGAGTCATAGAACAATGGAGTACCCTGAGCTGGAAGTGACCCCCCCAAGGATCCTCAAGCCCAGCTCCTGGCCCTGCACAGGACACCTGAACAGTCCCACCCTGTGCATCCCTCACAGTGTTGTCCAAATGCTCCTGGAGCCCTGGCAGCCTTGGGGACATGACCAAACCCTGGGGAGTCTGTTCAGTGCCCCAGCACCCTCTGGGGGAAGAGTCTTTCCCTGATATCCACCCTAACCTTCCCCATGCCCAGCTCCAGCCGTTCCTAGGGAGCAGAGATCGGAGCTGCCCCTCGGGAGGAGCTGCAGCTCCCGGGGAGCTCTGCCCTCAATCTTCCTTTCTCCAGCTGAGCAAACCAAGTGCCCTCAGGCACTCCTTGTAGGGCCCCTCCAGACCCTTCACCATCCTTGTGTTCCTCCTTTGGATGCTCTCTAATGGCTTCTTGCATTGTGGTGCCCAAAATTGCTCCCAGCACTAGAGGCTGCACTAGTGCAGAGCAAAGCGGGACAGCCACAAATACCATATACAGTAAACACTGACAGTATTTAAGTTTTATATATCTCTCCCTCTTACAATTTGCATTTTTAATATTATTTTTGATAGATCCACGGATCATTTACCTGGTCCCGGAAGCAGCAGTGATGAGCTGCCTCCCAGGCACCCTCCTGCCCTGGGAGCCATGGCTCAAAGTTGCTTGGATGGAATACAAACAAGGGAAGGGAATGAAAGGCTCTGTGCATGTGTGGGGAACATAAAGTGATATTAATTATTAATTTTGACAAGTCTGAATACCTTAATAATGTATTATTTTAAGCTGCAAGCTTTTTAAAAAGCCATTGAGGCTGAAATGAGCTGACTTTGTGGCTTGGACTCTCATTCCTCAGCACACAAAGCACTGTGACTAGAAAATGTGCTGTGACAGATTTTGGCCACTGTGGTCTTGTTTTGTATATTTAATAAAGAGCTGATAAATACAATGTTTAAAGTGAAAGGGTTGGGATCTATCAGCCAGAAAATGCTATGCATTAACTGCCTGTCAAGGGAGAAAAGACAATTTAAATTAATACTTGCACAAACTGACCCATGAGCTGGTTCCCTTCTACTTCAGAACTCTTTAGTAACAGGATATAGGTGCAGGTAACAATTTCTGTAATAGAATCAGATTATTTGTGCAGCCAAATTTACCATCAACCAATCCTACTCTATTCTGCAAATTACTGAGGTGGGAACTATGTGAGATTTCCACAATATATTTAGGAGTAACTTCTGGGCTGTTTACAAGAATTTCAGAAGCACCCAGAGAAGCCTCTCTTTTGACACCATCTCCAACATCAATACCATACACAGTTTTAAAATCCACTGTAAACATTTAAAGTACTTCCTACCTCTGGATCCCAGAACATTTTGTACCTGTTAATCAGAGAAAACCTCTCAACATTCCCACAATTATGTATTCCTGCCTTTATTAGGCAGATTTCAGATGAGAAGAATTCATGAACTTGGACACAAAATAATTCTCTCTCTTGGTGCAGATACTGTGGCTTTATTTGAAAATGTCAGGGAGTTGAAAATCAAAAATGAAATAAAACAGCAAAGCACCCATATTTTGATAACAAATTTAAGGGATTATTTTCCCCTATCACCCTATACAACTACAGAAATATTTGTATATTTGATTAATCACAGTTTTCATATCATAATTTCTAAAGTGACTTCAGTGAACAGGTAACAACCTTTGCATTATAGAAGGCTTGAAAGACAAAGGCCACAACAATTTACCTGCCAATGTCAGAAGATCCAAATATTTATGCACCCAAAATCCTATTGAAATTCCCAGGTTTAGGTAAGAAATACATCATTTTTAAGTGGTTCAAATATTCATTATTGTCTATAACTCTTCAGATAGTTTCTTTCAAGGGAAAAATATGTGGAGGTCTGAGTGTGGTTGCCCCAAGCTGCAGTCAGATGTGCGGGTGGGGATAACAGCACATCCACCAACCTGTGTGCACATGTAAATCCTATTTTCTGTACCTCATTTGGGGTCCTACTGATGAAAATAGTATAAAATGAAAAGAACAGCTGAAACTTGAGCTCTTAAGACATGCAAAGACCATTTCTTAAAGCAAATGAAAATCTCTTTCCCAGTACTTACAATGAGCACTAACTCTTAAATTATCTGGAACAATAAGAAAAGCACCCAGTTCAGTACAATTACCACAATCTTTTATGATGGCACTTTTCACTCAGCCTAAGTCACACGTCTTACCCAACTGTTATTTAATAAAGCCAATCTAGCTCCAAACGTCATTCTAAATCCTGTAAAGGCAAAAGGCTCAATCAGCTCCACTGATGGCCCCAATTCTGTAAAAACCATTCCTAAAACTTCTTCCGCCAAGCCCTTGAGCACGTGCAAAACCCTGAACACTGCTGACTTCCCCAAACGTGAGAGTGTGCTTTAAAATGGGATTTCTGCCAAAGTAAAGGCTGAGATTTAACAGGAACAAAGCAACCTAAAATTTAAGCAAATGCCTAAAAATAGCTATTTCTTTTGCGAGGAACAGCATTGCTAGCTTCTTCCTGTGTGTTCAATTAATCAAAAAAATCTTTTTAAGCTAGGATTAAATTGCGGTTACTACCAAGAAGCCCTATCAACACACACCATTTACATGGATTTAGGACTAAATAAACTCTCTTGCCTCAGTTTTTTTACACAAGTATGACCACACAATATATTTCCCAGTCCATCTGAAAGATGCATTATGAAATGGGTGTGTGTTCATCTTCCCCTGTATGACACAGCATTCTGAGCATGATTTCAGTCACGCTGGGGGAAACTGCTCGCTGCATAAAGTGAATGTGCTGGAATGTGATTTCGCTTTACACTCAGCCCCTTGGCAGGTACTGGCAGCACAGCAGGGTCCCACGTGGGACCTCACACACAACAGTTATGGATGGAGTGGAAAATCCCACTTGTGGAGCCCTGAAACAAAACCAGCCATTCAGTGTTGGTCCTTCCAGCACATCAGTGCCCAAGGTGTGTTCCTTAACAGGGACAATTAACACCTGCACGACAAACGGGGCGGGGTCCCCAGTGGTTAAAGCAATGTCACCGCGTAATGCAGTAACTTCTGCTCCTATACCCACCAGGAGAGGAACGAAGGAGCACAAATCCCACCCCTGCTGAGGAGCTACAGGAGCAGCAATCTCAGGGAACCCACCAAGCCTTGCTCCTGTTGCTCCAGCATCTGCCAGGAGTTCTCTCTGCAGGCCTGGGAGCAGATTCCATGCTGCTTTCCAGGGGAATTTTCACACAGCCCATTCCACCATCTGTGGAGTAACTGCTGCTGCATCATCAGTTTCAGGCCATCCCAAAATTCAGGGAGTCACCATCACAGCCTCCGGCGTCCCCAGTTTTTCCCTCAGCCATGGCATGACTGGCAATGGTCTCTCCAAGCCACACCTAATGTGTGAATCTGCACATACAGGTCACCGGGGGGAGGGGATCATCAAGCCCCGGCTGAAATGCAGAGTTACAGATAGATAACACTTCTCAATAAATATTCCATAAAGTAGGGCCCTGTTCCATAATAGACACCAACAACAGGGCAGAAATTGAAATGAGCAGCTCTATTGGAAAACAGACAATTAGCACCCGACCTGGGTAAAAACACCACTTGAAAGGCGGCAAGTGCTGAGTAATGGCCACAAAACAAAGGAGGACTCAGTCTAAGATTTGGTGTGGTCCTTGGGAATGACAGAGAGAGTCCAGGTAAGAAATAACTTTTTCTTCTGCAGTATGGAATGAGTATCTGCTCTATCTAAAGAACTTTCTGAATGGAGTTTTCTGGAGCCACCCTTCCAAGTGACATGCCAGTTGGGCAGTCAGAGAGGACAGAGCAGGTGACAGGGACGACAGAACCAAGCACTGAAGTGTTGCAGCAGACCTCTCATTAGGGGTGGAAATGAGCCAAGACACAAACTCTCATTTAACAACATCAGAAGGGTCCCAGTTTATTCTTCTTTACATCTTAGCCATCCTGACTCTGACTACAGCAAGCTCTTACTGTAGGGTCCCACCATAGACTCTGACTGACGGTTATTTCCTGCTGGATTATGGCTGCAAGTATCAGTTTGCAGACTCTGACTGCAGGCTTTCACTTAGCTCAGCTGTGACTGCAAGCTCTAACTCCATCAGAGCCAGACTGAGCTCACAGCAGATTTTTTACAGCAGCAACTCCCTTCCTTTTTTTATTCCTCTTTGTGTCTCTCTGGATTGTTCCTTCTTCCTCAGGGCTCCTCTACCTCCTCAAGGCCCTCTTTCTCCAGGTCCTCTTCTCCAAGGATTCCTCTGACCAGCCAACCCACCTCTTTTATCACACTTATCGTTATTAGTCACAGCTGTGACCCATTAAGGGCAAGGCTGTTCCTCTTATTTGGTAATTAGTACAACTGTGACTTACCAGGGGCTAGGTTACCTGTAATCCCTTCTTCTACACTTACAGCGAAGCACTTGGCTAAGACCCTTGAGGAAGCTGGAGCCCCTACAGCCTCGATGTTCTTGTTCTGCAGCCATGAAGACAAATTTTCCCTCCAAGGCTGCAATCCCGTAGCTTTCATAGGCACTGGATTCAATTAAAAAAATCAAATTTAACTATTAAAAGCCAGTTTCAGTTAAATGTTAACTGCTTGCATCACCACTCCTAAGAGCTTGCTGTGGCTCCTGCTGCCAGAACTTCCACATAAACTAAGCAACCTTGCTTATAAGAGCAGGAAGAAATCAGATCTTTCCAAGCACGGAAGCTCAGCCAAATGCATCCCAGAGACCTTTGTTGCCATGAACCAGCCCAGCACCATCTGAACTGAGGCTGGAGCTGGTTTCCACATTGCTTTGTTTATATTGACTGCATTTATGATGCCTCAGAAGTTGCCAGTAAAATATTTATTTAGCAGTTAAAACGTTCTGCAAATGATTTTGCTGTCCCAAAAGATAAATATTTCTTGGCATTCTGAAATGATACATTGATGTTTTTGTTAAGGAAATTGCATGTTGATAAAATTTTCTCAGATTACACTTTGTCATTCCTTTGTATTTGAAGTGGCCACATTAATTTTTCGTGATATTTATTGTAATTGTAAATTGCACCGAGATTAGAAACATTAAACTTCCCATAAAATGAAACACATTTCAAGTATTTCTGAGTCATCTATTTAAGGGCTTGAGGACACTTTTGATCCTTCAGGTTGCCAGAGTGCTCTAAGCTTACAGGACAAGGATCCAACACAAACCAGAATCCCACTTTAAACTCTTGGGGAATTTTATTTTTTCCCTCTCTCTTTCCTTCTTTTCTTATACACTAATATCCGGCTCCACTTTGGGGTGTCCCTGCACCACAAAATTTCACCCTGATTTATGCTTGCAGCAGCTTTGAAACTTATGCACGCTATTAGATAAAAAATAAATAGAGCACTGCCACCTTTACTGATTCCCTCTGCTTCCTTTAACCTGCCAACAACACTCACATCCGTGATTTGAGTAGAGCTTACCAACTTAGACACCACAGGATTGTTTCTCTAGACAAGGCCAGAAACTTGCAAATGAATGAAGGCTGTCAGTGCTCCAGACCACCAAAACTTCCATGGAACACCGTGGTCTTGGAGCCTTCTCCCAGACACATGGGGTATCTGGAGTGGAACTGTATTGCTGTGAAAATTTTTGATTTTTCAAGCACACCCTCAGGGCAGCAGCCCAGCTCATAAACACAGCTCCT
Source organism: Phainopepla nitens (assembly GCA_013400175.1). Taxonomy (NCBI): domain Eukaryota; kingdom Metazoa; phylum Chordata; class Aves; order Passeriformes; family Bombycillidae; genus Phainopepla; species Phainopepla nitens. The sequence continues at coordinate 40,830 of VXBQ01017285.1, forward strand.
GCCACTGCTCTACTGTCCAGTAGTCTCAGCCTTGCTGGCCAGCATTCTTCTAATGAAAAAGTAGAAGTATTTTTCCTTAAACTCAGATCCTCAGTTACCTCTTCTGAGAAAAATCAACCTGAACATATCACCTGAGGGCAGTCAGAATGGATTTGTGGAGAGCACAGGATACTGCCAGATCCCCTCAAGTTTATTTTTCTCAAAACAGTGCTGAACTAAACACTCAGCATGAAAAAAACTCCAATGGGCTAAAATTTCCCATCTTCCTCTGTAGTCTTTTAGTGCATCATATTACCTAGGTTTAAAACAAAACAAAACAAAACAAAACAAAACAATTAAAAAATTAAAAAAAAATTTAATTCAAATCAAATCACAACAACCCCCCAAAATTTTTCAAACATTTGGAGGCAACATTTTACACATGTACCTGTGCAATAAACTTTTTTCTGTATTTTCTCCCTTTTGGTTGGTTTCCATGGGGGTTTTGTGCCCTTTGACTTTAGAGAACATCTCTGAATTCACTGGGAATCTTCAGGGATACTGTCTTGGTTTGAAAGATGGGTTTCTGCTAGAGAAGGCAAAAGCATCCCCTGGAATGAAGAATGAAAACCCCCTCCCTCCGAATT
>VXBQ01017286.1:9903-28227 GCA_013400175.1 Phainopepla nitens
TCACGAGACCTAGAACCATTTTTGGAGCTAGTCATATTACCTATTTTGAGACAAACACTTGAACCAATTAAAATATTTATAAATGTTTTTTATGGCATGCTTATTTAATGTATGCTGTAAAAAGCGGGGCTGCAAAATAGGCAATGTGTTATTTTCTGACTGCTGTGATGCTAAAACTATTCAGGCAAAGTTGTTTTAAAACCTTTATTAAAAAGACAGCAATTCTACAGTGTCAATGCAGTGTCATTTCATTAAACTTGATTGTTCTTCGGCAGTGTGAGTAGTTGTTTCAAAATAACAAGGCTCATTTTGCATAAAAGTAGTCTCTATACTTGGATCTATGGAGATTCTTGGAAGATGGGAGGAATTCTGTCTTACTGTGATTCATTCAACATAATATTTAAAAAAAAAATCAATTTACCGGCATGTTAAAAACTTTCTTCCTTGCCTGTCTGCAGTTCAACACTTGTAATGAGGTCAATTAAAACTGCAGTTAATCTGTGGTTGTACGTGACCCTGTGATGAGGTATGCACAAATTTGTTCATTCTTTCTTAAACAAAACACTTTGCAGAGTACAGCTCTTTCATGTCTGAAAAGTATATAGGCAGAAGTAATATATTTTTTTAGCTTTTGCATTGCTGCAATATGTAGTATTTGATATGAGCAAAGCCAGGTAATTCTTCCAAAATGTGTTTTCTTTTCAGGTGGTACCGAGCCCCAGAACTATTGTTTGGGGCTAGAATGTATGGTGTTGGTGTTGATATGTGGGCTGTTGGTTGTATTTTAGCTGAATTGCTCCTCAGAGTAAGTATTGAAATGTAAGCATTTTGTGTTTGCCCTTCCATTCACTACGTCTTTTTATGGGTTTCTTCATTCCTGCTAAAAGCGGAAGGTGAACACAGGCTAGAAGAAACTTTCCAGAAGGTTAACTGTAATGAAAGTGGATTTTTTTTGGAATAGACTGAAGCTTCATAAACATCACAAGCATTGGAAGTCTTTAAAAACAGCTGGGTTAAAAAATTGCAACAAACTGTCACAGTCTTGCCTTCTAGAAATGTAACATCCCAGATACATGCATCGGTTGTCCCTTATACACTGTTCCTCAATTATAATCACTACCTAATTGTGGGTTTCTTTGAAATGAATGGAAGACTAATGTTTTTCTAAACTGCCATTAGTTGACAATTCTGAAATGAAGCTGAAGGTTAACATCAGGATAATCTTATGGCACTCTTCAGTGTGGTACACAAATGTAATGATCCTTGAGTATTTTCCACTGGCATAGAATGTTTATTATACAGCTCTTTGGAGAAGACTTTAAAGTGTGAGAGGAGCAGTGGAGGGCTGGGGTACAGACATGGCTGAAGGCGTGAAGTAGCCTGCAGTATAATTTGTCTTCCATGACTAAGTGGCTCCTGCTTGGTTTCTGCACCTTTGAATGCTTTTGTGGCCATATCATAACCAGACTGGAGAACCTTCTGTGTGAAAACACCTTGGAAGAAACCTTTGCCTTGATAGGCAAACAGGTGTGCTTGTTCAGTTTGATTGGCAGTTCAGATGTCGAAATGTACAGTGGCTCTTTAAGCAACACTGGTGATGAGTATATAAATATGCATTAGACTTGCTAAAGTTGAATCCATTTAAACAAAGGAAATTATTCAATAATTCTTGAATTCAGCTGATTCTTTGGTTTGTTCCAAAACAGAAAGTGTATTAAGGTTCAGTTTTTATCACTGTGAAATGTTTTTGAAATGTTCATGTCCTTTTTCAGGACAAGGCAACTTCTGGGAGCTTTTTATGAAAGCAGTTTATATTCAACGGGCTTTCATGATGCCACAATTTAGTGTGCTGTTTCTAGGGATATCCATTGTGGTTTTTCTGTCCTAATCAATTAAACACTGCCTCTAATTCTTCATAAATTTGCTTGGGTCACCAAGTTTCTTTTTACTTTCATTGTGTGCCTGACATGCGAGCTAGAAGTTGGACTGGGCAGATATCCCCTTTTCAGTCATCTGCTTTGTTTAAATGACATGTGACACTGATCAGACAGTTTTCTATACCAGTTGGTCTCTATTCTCCCTCATGATTTCATTTCATAAGGCTAACTTGTGTAATCCAGTTATGATTCACTTTAAATATATATGAAAGCTAACTCCAGAGAACAGGTGGTAAAAAGACCAACACAACAATCCAGTGTACCTCTTCGTGGAGAGATGGTATACAGAGGGTTTTTGCCTTGCAATTATGAGGTATCACTCAAAGCTTCTTTCTAAAACTGAAGTTCAGAAGTTAATTCCATCAAATGCCATGTCCTTCTTCCAGGTTCCTTTTTTGCCTGGAGACTCTGATCTTGACCAGCTGACAAGGATATTTGAAACACTGGGCACTCCAACAGAAGAACAATGGCCTGTGAGTCTTTTTGTTTAACAGACTAACATTGGTTTTATTGATACTCTCTATTTTAGCTCTTGAAATTAAATGATTGTACTGGAATACTTGAGTAGATATTTCAGAAGGCAGTTGCTTCATCTCATGCAACCTTGGTCAAACCTCTTGTCAAACCTTTGGTCAATATAGTATCAACACTTCTTGATTTCTTTTCTGTGTGCACGGTTTCCCATGGCTACTGGTGTGAGATTATTGTTGCTGCTTAATGTTTTTGAGATGTTTGTTTAATTGGCATGCTTTAACCTTGGCTTTAATCGCTTTCAGAAGTAGAAACCATTTGTAGGAACCTAAGTTGGCCTAGGTAAATTATAGTTTGGGTATAGTAAGAAACACAGACCAACACCTTTAGGGATAAACAATTTGCCTCCAAAATGATCCTGAAACAAATGCAAATTAGTAGTACAATTTTCTCTAAGATGACACCAAATTAAGTAACACCAGGCGAACTTACTGTCAGGTCACACAACGACCTACCTAACCTTGGTTATTAAACAGTGACAGGAGGTGGGTCCTTAGGTCTGATGAGCAACTTGTACCAGCTCCCAGGCACAGGGAGTCCTAGATTTCCTGATCAGGATGTTGTCTTTTGTTGTTGAGTTGTGGAACCACTTGCTGGACTTGTGCACCTCTGCTCCCTCTCCATGCAGCTTTTCCTTATTGGAAATGATGCTGGAATGCTATGGTATGTGATCACGAGATCAAGCTGTAGCCAACTGGAGAACTGCTGTGTGAGGCACTTCTAGCCCCCCACAATTCTGATGTTACTCCAGGATTCTAAATGGAACACCTGAAGGTTTTTGCAATGACATTTCTGCTTCCTTTGGAGAGGGAGATTTAAGATACAAGTGGGGAAAAGAAAGAATAGGAGATTGGCTAACACAACAAAGATGATGCATTCCCAAGTTTGTTTCCAAACACATACATTTTAATAATTGAAACTTTTACTATCAAGATTGAAGCTGATTGAACACATTTTTCTACTTTGTGTTAATATTTTATTTTACTTAGACAAACTTGAAGTGTGACAACTAAGGCTTTAAATACTTAAAACACTACAAAAGCATTATGTTTGTGTAATTGTCTGTAATTTTTTTGCTAGAATTTGAACACAGTGGGATTGATTTCCTACCTAGTAGACAAAGTATACAGTTAATTTTTTGTTTAACTGCTTAGTGCATATTTTCCTTCCCTCCTCCCGTTGCCCATACAAAGTTTTGGTTATGCATTTAAAATCAAAATGCACGTGATGTTTAGCTAACTTTCATTAATGTAGAGAAAGTGAAGACTGACTCTTTTGTAAATATTTTCCCTCCCACCATGTCAGTTCACTAAAGGAAGTTTTATTTCATTTGTCTGATCCAGTCTAAAATTCTTTCATACTTCCTTTAGCAATTTTTCCTTTTGCCTTGGTCACAACTAAAGGAAGAGAAGGACAGGTCATTCAGAAAGTTGTTTCACACTGCAACAATTATTATAAAAAAGCTTTTATGACCTACTATTCCTACATTTATTTTATTTCAGTGACCAAGTATTAGCGATGTATTTTGAAAGATGAGTTGCTTCTGATGAAAGACAGTCATAAAGAAGTTCCCTTTCTGTGAAAAGCTCAACTCTTTCTAGGAGAAAAACATACATTCCATTTTTGGTCTTTGTAGGGGATGACAAGTCTTCCAGATTATGTCACATTTAAGCCTTTCCCTGGAATGCCACTTCAACATATCTTCAGTGCAGCTGGTGATGATCTGCTCAATCTTCTTCAAGGCTTATTCACGTTTAATCCTTGCACTAGAGTAACAGCTACACAGGTATAGTACACTTGGGTTATCTCCTAATGTTCATTAAATTGCTGTTAATATCAGAAAAAGCAGTAAGCTTTAGATTTGAAGCCAGTAAGCCAGGTTTGAAATGAAACATCACATGAATTACTAGAAACATAATCCCAGTGTGTTATAGAGACAACTGTGAAAAGCATGGATAATACTAAGTGATCATCCATCTCCATTCCCAGTGTAGAGTCAAGGTAGACAACTTAAATGTGTATGAGCCATGACTTTCCAACAGTCATATTTGACATGCTAAATTCAGTCACCTAAAACTTCAAGGTTGTCTTAACATAGTTTATCCTATTCCCTGGGTTTGAAAGGTTTTTCTCCTTACTTCATCCTGTCTCTTCTTCAATGTCTTTTAAACTTTTATGGTGCTTTTTAAACATAAAATTCTGTGGTGATTAAACCATCATTCTTATCTAATTATCCTTTCCCGTGATACTTTCAATTTCACTACTCCCTCATGGGGAGAAATGAAGAATTTTTCTTCTTTCGAAGAAAAATCTTGCAGAATGTTCTAATTCATAATACTGATTTCTGTGATGAGGCAGATACACCAGTTGGCAGTTAGAAAACTGTATTTTTGTCACTTTACACTGATAGGGAAGCATGCAAGAAACTGCTGTCCCCTTAGGGCCAGGACTCCCTCATTGCTGGTTAAATCTGAATCCAGGAGATCACTGCATGTGTTATGTATCTTTTTACTACAAGACTTTTTTAGAGCACATACGGGCTGTTTTGGCCACCATCTTTAAGAACATTCAGTATAAGTTTCCAGATAATTAGTTCTGCCATGCTTGAGACATGTCTGTGTTAGTTCAAATGAATGAAGTAATTTTTCAGGTCATATTGTAGGATAGACTTGAATATATATTACTTTTCTAGTCTAAACTTTTTATTGACAATGCCACAGTTAAAGACAGGAAACAACTTGTGCTTGCTGTATTTGTTTGATTCATAGCTGACACTGAATATCATATAACTGGCACAAGTAATGATTACCTAAGAGACAACCATGTTTTGTTAACCACACTTCACAGTTTCCTAAAATTTAAAGTCAGGTATATCATTTCGCTACATGAAACCAATCTTGCTGACTCAAGTTTGTCTTCTGCTCTTATACAAGTGATGTCTTTCTCACAGTTTGCAGGGTAAAAAGAAAGGTAGCACAGTTAAAGAAATATGGGGGAAAGGCCCATCTTAAAAGCTAACAAAACAACTGGTGTCCAGATCTTGAATCTGATCAAGACTTCAAAAACATTCCTTTTTCTTTACTCCTACTTTCTTTTTTATCTGCATTTCATCTGATCTGTCTGTTCAGAATGTAAGCTCTTCAGAGCTAGAAGCCACTTATACATGACTTCTTACAAAATAATCTAGTTTTGTCAGGATGTCTGAGCACTAGTTAAAAATAGGAGTACTAGTTAAAAATAGGAGTGCTTTACAGATCCATGTGGGGTGGATAGTAATTGCAAACACCATCTTTATTTGGCCCAAGGCCACCCTGTCATATAGAAGTGTTCAAGTAGTTTTTAAGTCCCAATTGAAAGTGCTTGGTTTCACTATAACCTCTTTATAAATGGCACTTCATACTAATTACTTGTTTCTTTTTCTTCAATTATCACTAAGGCATTGAAACAGAAGTATTTCAGTAACCGACCAGGACCCACGCCAGGAAATCAGTTGCCAAGACCCAACTGTCCTGCAGAAGCTGCAAAGGAGCAACAAAATGCACTTCTAAATTTAAAAAGGAAAAGAACAGAAGGAATAGATCAAGGTAACTTTGTAGTATGTCATCAGTTTTAAATAGGAGCTACATGCTCAGAGATAATGGGATGCTTCCAGTGTTTTAGAGGAAAAACTCTCTAAATGAATGCCCTGGGCACTGGCTGAAGCCCCTTAATGATACACAGTTTGGGGTCAGAATTACTTAGTTCTGTGTTCTAACAGAATTAGCACAAAAAAGGCTCTTCAACGATGCTTTGGAGTCTATTAGAAGAAATAACCCTGTTCCATTAATTTCTGTAATGGAGAGTAGTACTCCCCAGTAAATTACTATTATGATGAACCTTTTTTTCCTGAGACATCTTAATCAAATTGAAGTAATTTAACTTCCTACCACTTTAAAAAAAAAGAGAGTCTGAAACATAGCATGATATTCTGTGAAATGATAGGCTGCAGAGTGTAGATCAGATTCAGATGAGAGATTTATGCTCTCTCTGTCTTAAGGTAAGGAAGTTAACTGTTAAGACCACTCTGGTTAAGGAACATTCAACCCATGCTTCTGTGACCCACCTCCAGTCTTCCTCAGACAGTAGCATGCATTTCATATCTTTGTGGCAACAGAAATCCTCAGGACTCAAGGCCTATATCTGACACTAAATTACTCAGGCCTTCTATTAGGGAGGCAAATGCTATTCCTTAACTAGGAGTTAGTCTTCTTAACAGCTGGAATATGCTAGATAGCAGCGGTCAGGTTAGCATTAGCTCTTTGTTATTACCAGTATGAGACTTGGTTTTAATATGAGTGATATTTTTTTTGGAATGGAGCTACTTCCATAAAAGTGTATTTCCTCTTGGACTCAGAGAGACATCTCCCTTATTAGGATTCAACTTACTTTTTAGGCACTTTGAATTGTTGTTGCTAAGTCTTCCTCAAATTAGAAGTAAAATACATTAGATTCACTACTCTAGGTTTTCAATCTCAAAAAAAAAAAAATCAGCTGACTACTTGCACACTGTTTGCTGACCCCAGTACCATGGGTCACCTGGCATGTGGGAACTTGTCAAGTTACAATAGCGTAGGCAATTAATTTAAGCATATTAGCTCCTTTTCCAAAGATCTTGTGAGAGTTTGTGATATGTGTTTGGGAGTATATGCCCTAAAATACACCTGTTAACTAAAGGACGGGAAAAAGAGAGAAATGCTTCCTTGTTTTCTGTGACTTAATGATTTGAATTCATACATTTGACAATGAGCAGAGTTTACAGAGTTGTATCAAGCCAGAAAAATAATTGCTTTAGCATCTTTCCAAAAGTATCACCTTCAACAAGAGGAAATCATGCTTCTGTGTAAATGCTAGGACTTTTGAGATTGGGTATAAATGAGGCATTAAGGAAGTCCGCATTACTTTCTGAGACCTTTGAGTACTGGTGTAAAAAGCAATATCATTCCTATCAGCTAGAAATAGAGACATGATGTATTTTATAATGTGGATTTTCCGTAATGTTCTGTTACTGCCTTAGCTGGGCTGACAGAACTAGGTTTCAAAGGTTCCTCTGGTGACAACAAATTTTAAAGGAGAGAGCTAGTTATAGAGCTAGCAAATCTGCTGCCCTGGATTTCATTTCATTCTTACATGGCAAATTTAAAATCTGAATAGTGATTTGGAGGAATAATCCTCCAGTCTTAGTTTAAATAAAAATTTGAAGGACAGCATTGCTACAGGAGGTAGAAATGTGCAGCTGTAATTTCCAAGAAAAATAATTTGCATTCCCTGAAATTCTTAGAATGGCATGCATCCTGCAGAGCACATTTCTTTCCCCTAGCCTTGTTGAGGTAGCACTTCAGAACCTGGCAGAACAGACTAGGTGCTCGCTGATGGGTATCCTCTTTGAAAATATTGGCACCAGGAGCTGACTGCTGGGATAAAGATTCATGCCATCCCTGTATGTGCTGCTTTTCCACAAGAACAATATCAGCTTTTCATATCAACTGTTGACTGGTTAGGTTTTTATATGAAAAAAGAAAAATATTTACAGGTATCCTAAATGCAATGAAACTTAATTACAGAATTTGTGACTTTTGGAATATACATATTCATTCAAGTGAACTTTGATTCTAGCAGCCTCTCATAGATTTGTTAGAAAATGTCATAATATACTGCCACTGTCATAAACCGCATTTAACAATAAAGAGTAGATGTATCTTGAGAATGATATCAAACCTTGAGGAGGGGCTGGACCTCTACACTTTGCTAACAATGTGATTTACACTTTTCAGGATTACCAAAAAAACTGGTTTTTTGATTGCTGTGGATGATGAATGAAATTGAGTGAAAATGCCGTGACTCCCACCCATTGATAAAACGCGGTAATAGTTGCCGGATGGTTATTTTTTAATATTTTCATATGTAAAATATGAATTTACTATTTCCTTACTGACTCAAAAGTTTCTTCTTTAAGAAGTTAACCCTTCTTTTTACAATAAAAACGTTCTTGAGAAAAAAGAAGATACTTTATCTGGTTTCTGTCTTGTCCTTTGAGTCATGCACTGAGACAATAACTGTCAGAACTGCTTGCAGGCTACAGGTGTACACAATTTTTCAGAACCTTTGTGCTGAATCACATACTGTCCTGTACAGATATACATCCTGAGAGGGAAAACTACAAATAACATTTTCTTCTCAGCTCAGATGAACATATGACTGTCTTCCAGACCTATAATAAAAATGTGTCCTTGTAAGGAAAGGGTAAGGTGTTTTTTTGTTCCATTTAGTAGGCTCAAGTGCCAACAAATGAGTTTGCATATGCTCTCTCAGCAGTCATGCATTAAGACTTCTCCAAAGACACATCCACTGCCTTGAAAACAATATGAAGTGCAGACTGAATGTGAATTGTTGGGAGGGGTTTTTTTTCCTATTTCAGTCTTGCAGGAGAAGTTACCTGAGAACACAGAAACACTGTTTCATTCAAAGCCTTGAAAAGTGCAGTGAGAGACAGAGGAGGAAGATCCAGCCGAGGTAACTATACTATACTAGTCCTCCTGTCGGCCGGTGTCTGTAGAACAATCCATAGTGCAGACACTGGACTCAGCTTTGCTTGAGTTCCAGCATGCAGAGGTAGCAAAGTTTCTGCTGGGTAATCAAACTTCTGCAGTGGAGAGAACCAGGCTTACATATGCTGTTGCTGCATCTTAACTATGTGCCCACTGCTGTTATGCAGTGGATCTCAGGGATACCTGCTGAGCCATTGTCATCCTTCTGCCTTTGAACCACATTCAGCGTTCTCTTTTTTAATTTTGCAGCAAGTTTATTAGTGCAAGACTTTGAAGCTTGTAGAGGATCAGCAACCATCATCTTGCTTGTGTGTTCCTTCATTTTGCTGCTACATGAACTAATGTAAAGTATTAGGCCTTGTAAGAGAGAAGAGTTAGTATCTTCCCAGTAGCCTACTGTGTTCTCTACTGGCTGTTGGGAGTTGAAAAGTAAACAGATTTCCTAAGATCTAATTGACAGCATAGAGAAAAGTTTTATCCATTAACTTTAGTTGTAGAAGTTTTTATTGTCTATTTAATCAAACCTCATCATCCTCATTGCAGGCTAGAGGATTAAGATAACTACAGTATCACACATAGGAAAGAGGGATTTTGGAGTACTGTAAACTTTTTTGCATTTGCTTATCTAATGTATCTTTCTAACTGGTCCTAAAAGCCTGGAAACCTTAAGCCCCTGAAACAGATAGTCACTGAAAAATAGAGTATCCCTGCTGTTGGGTATAACAGATAAAGTTTGCATGACACTGACAATCTTAAGCGTTCTNTTTGTCTAGACAATACCCTTCCTTGAAGGAAACCTTTTCCTCTAGAACAGGTAGCAGTCCTCTATGCTCCTACTGGCAAAAGTTGTAGAGTAGTACTGAATTATGGTAGATGGACAGTTGGTATATTAATATAGAGTGTGATTACTATGCATTGTAAGAGAGGGCTTGTAGTATGATGTGCTAAGGCCTGAGTAGCAGGCCTCAGCCAGAGCTGACTTACAAGGTGAATCATGGGCATTATGTGACTCACACCATCGGTATTATTTAGCTAAAACAAATGACTGACAGGTTTGTGCTAGGTGTTTATTGCCAAAGTGGCTGCTTTAGAAACCTTCATATAATCTTGTGCAACTGTCTCCAAGAAATGTATCATTTTAAGGAATTTGCCCAAGGGGCATTAATAGAGGCTTGTTTGTAGGGTATTTTAAGGAAAACCCACTCAGCCAAGACTTGGCCTCTGGCCACGCCCTGGCCCCAACTGGGAGGGAAGTATGCCATCAGACCCAGGTGCTTCTGCCCTAAAAATATAATCAAGTCACTTTGATTTGCTGATTTGGGCCTATAAAAGCTGGACCTCCTTTCAGGGTGAATTTGGAGACCTCATCTACAAGTGGGTGCACCACATAGGATTTTCCCAGTTGCCAGGAAGGGTTCTCCAGGTCCTCACTGTGAAATGGGGCTCCCCAGCAATTTCATACTCTGGATGATAGTAAAGTATTTAGGCAACTGGTGATATATCTTTTTAAATCACTATCCTTTCTCTTGTGTAGTATTGATTAAGTGCATTACCTTGCTTATTTTTGCATGCTGCTAAAGCTGAGTGCATGTAAGCTTACTGTTTTATTGAATGTGTGATTTTACTTTTGTGTTGCCTTAATACTCATAGTAAAATAAGGCCATTCTTTCCAGTGGTGTCTGTGTCTGTTAAATTGCCCCCGTCAACTGGCAAAACAAAGTGAGAGGATATTTTGTGACCAAAGCTATTGTCTTGTATGCATGTCTGCCACAGCAGATGCTCACAAAGTTCAGTCTTTTATATAATAGAAGTTCAGGAGCTATTTCCCTCCAGCTCCCATGCAGCAATTTGGACTGTGCTCTCTATGTACAGTTGGGCCATGTTCTGTCCCATGAGTGTGTGCAGTAATTCTTGTTTTCAGGTGAGTTCAGCTAAACTGTTTTAATTGAATGGAGCTGAGTGAAGCTACCTGTGTCAGGGACTAAAATTGCCTTGCTCCTAGTGATGGTGTGCACAGATAAAATGTATGTGCATCACACAGTAAGATAAGATTAGATAAAGGATCAGCAAAACATTTTTTTCTTAAACCTGAGCTTTTGGATGGTTTGATTTAACTTTTGTGTCAGGTCAGAACTCTGGAAGAAATATTTGGGACTTGTGGTGAATATAATATGCAGTCATGTAATTAGTAATCTAAATACTATTTAATTTGTGACTTGGTTAGTTTGTAAACTTTATTTCATGCATTGACAATCTGTCTCTAATCACACCAACTTACTGAACATGCAGCTGCTGCAATCTATTTGGCTTCTGTTCAGAACCACAAAAACCAAGCACGGTTTGTCTGGAGCACGCAATGTGCATGCTTGTGCAAAACTCTCAGTTGTACACCTGAGCAAACAGGAACATAATGCCTTTTCCCTTGGGTTGAGACGTTTCTTCTGCCTTTACCACTTTTTTATCATGAGTTACTGCTGTTTCTTCCCGAAACATTAATTCTCCTCTTTGCAAACATGATGGCTTTTACCTCGAGACTTGATGGAATTTGAATTACTTCTATGCATTGTACTGATATTGCTTATAATTGAACTAGAATGTTGTTTTCTTCTTCCGCTTCGTTACCACAGTAAAGCAAAACTCATTGTATGAGCGCATCATACAGAAAGGTGCTCTCTGTTTTAAACAAAACCGATTTCCTTTTCTCATAGATACCAGGATTACTTGTGGTGGCATGGAGAACAAGGACTGCTAGCTACCACATCCTCTTCTGGAGGATAGTCTCCCTGGTTCTTGACTAATGCCAGTGCTGATCCCAGAAGCCCTTTTGTTTGGCAAAGTTGAGTTGTAACATAGTTATTACTTTGCATTTTTGGTATTTTTCTATATATGGTGTGGTCTTGATGTGCTCCAGGCAACACTGCCATTTCTTTGTTTTTACCAGTCATTCTTGGCTTTTGTTGCTGTTCTTGTTCTCTTGAATTACTGCATGTGCACTGCTCACTTAGCCATTTCTTCTGGTGCACAAATGTTTATGCTCCATGTGCTCCATGATTCTTTTACAGAGCAGGTTTCACCTGTGGCCTTTTAATATTGCAGGAGAAGGAAGGGGTCATTACAAAGGAGGCTGTCATTGGGTCTGTTTTTCTTTTAATCCCTCTCCTCCCCCTTGTATTTTATACTCGGATATGTCAGCTTTTTTTCTGAGTTAAGCTATTCTCTCCACAAGCCTATAATAAAATTACAGGATAAATCGCGGATACATCTCCATATGGTCTATCAAGTTGAGACAGGAAAACTTCTCAGAGAACTAAACTGAGTGCTGAGTGCTTTGAACACTTTTGGCAGGCTGTTTTTTGACATTCACCTTGCTGGTATCCAGTAGAGTGAGTGACTCTGCAAAAGACATGCACGGCTGCAGTCTCTTTTGGCTGCAATATCGCACTGCCTAAGAAAACTACCTGTTGATTCTAATCTTCCAGAAGACCTTCTGGGAATTAGAGTGACTCCTCCTGTAACCCACCACTACCAGAGAGATTCCTGAAGCAGCTCTGGTCTTGCTCGTGAGAGAACTCTATTTGGCCAAACTTTTTTCATCACATAATGCCAATTTCTCATTTTCAGGTTTTCCTAGGTAGAGCTTCGATGCTGTTGAACTAGAATCATATAATCTCTGTGCTCCATTCTAGTGTTTCCAATCTTTTTTTCTTCTTTGTTGGCAACTTATTCAGAAATTTTCTATTTATTTATTTTTAAAAACTCCTTTCAAAAAAAGGACAATGTGGGTGGGAGGGTTCTGTCTCTTCCTTCCGAAAATCCAATCTATGGGCTGCAGGTCCTGCAGATTTTTGAGGGTCTTTCTGTGTGGAGAGCACAGAGGCCATTAGCATTGTAACCATTTCTTCTTGTTCAGCGGGCTCAAATTGTGCCCAGAAAGCTTCACAGTAACAGTATTCATTACTGTGATATGAAAAGAATGATCTACAGAGATGGAAGAAGGAGATGAGACACTTTACTCTTAATTAGAATGCATTACTCTTGTGTAGTTTATGGCCTACCACAGGAGATTTGTTCCTTTGCACTGACAGTTATGCTAAGCTCATTTACATAACAGATATATATCAAAGCTATGTGCTTTGATTTGGGGAAATCTCTAGATCTCCACTTTGGGCCAAGACGGTAGGCAGGTACCCTCAAAGAATATTATTTACGGCGTCCTGCATGGACTTACCATCTCTGAATTATTTTTTTTTCTTTTAAGAAAACATTCACTGTCAAAATTAACAGATAATTAACAGTAATTACAATCTGACAGTCCTGAAGAAGTCTGCTACTGAGTTGACAAATGTAAAACTGTCCTTTTCTTGCTACTCTAAATTTACCAGAGGAAGTTCGGGAACTTCCTCTGGTGTTCTCACATCAACCTCCCGAGGAAGTCAAGAGTGCAGAAAGTGCCACCATGTTTTTCATCTGTATATATAATGATAGAAACTGATTTTAGTCTATTAGACTTAATTGCAGGAGTTGAAATTCTGATTTACAACCAGCTCAGTTTTTCCTGCTGCTAGAGGTTGTGTGTGAGAGAGAAATAAGGCAGATGGTCAGATATGGTAACAACTGTCTGATCTTAACCTAGTGGTTGCTCATCTCTCTGAGAGTCATCACTCTTCAAGCTTCAAGTTCTGTTGTAAGGATCAAGAACCAGGTTGATTATCAGCCTGAGCCAGTTCAATGTCATATTCTTGTAGACCTGCTTTAATAAGACCCTTTATATTGACCTTATCTGGTTATTTGGGGGTATCAGGCTTCCCTTCTTCCATCTGTCACTCATTAAGTCCCGAAAGACTGAGGGCCTCCCAGTCAGCACCAGACTCCCTGCTGCTGGCTGGTTACTTGAGTGTCTGGAATGTGAAATATGCGGTCTCCTTTTCTCCCAGCACACTGTTTCCTAAGCATCACCTAAGTTAAACATCCATGTCACGTGTTTCTAAGGTAAAGGTATTAGTTGTGATTGAAAATTTGAGGCATTATGTGATGAAATTCTGAGTAGGAAGGACATGCTGTACTGCCTCCAGTGGCAGGGGGCTTAGAAAGAATAACATTTTAAAGTGGCATTTCATGGCATTATGCTAAAAAGGGGCAATGAAGAGTATGCAAATGCAACACTGAGGGGTTCAGTGGAAACCTATGTAATGCCACACTTCTGTGCTTCATTTAAAGAAATTACCCTCCTCAGACGGGTGTAACCGATGCATTTCCTTAATAGGCAGTACAGATCTTAATCCATTCTAAATTAACATTGGAGTGGAAAAACAACTGAGCAAACAGTTTATTAAACTATCACTCTCAAAAAACAAGGTTTTTTAAGCCTGAAAATACCAGCCTTGTGCGTTTTTTAAAACTAAACTCTTCAAATGCTATGAAATATTTTCAAGTCCAGCAAGTTTCATTTGACCAGAATAACCAATTTTGAATACTTGAATACATGGATAATTTTTTAGAAATCAATAACTGCTAACAGCCATAGAAAATACTTTTTGTGTGAATTACCAAACACTAATAAAGATACAGAGGAAGATACCACCATTTAACATTATGACCAACCCATTGTTCTGAAAGGGGCAGTTACGTTTGTGTGTCAGTGTACATGCACTGATAGTCTCTGTGATCACTCCCCCTCAGGGATTTATAGTTGCAGGCTGCTCTTGCCTTGCGCTGGCAGATCCTTGGGTTTTCATGTTGCTGTTGTGGTTGCTCACTGTGCCTTCCCAACCTCCACACACAGTCGTAAGGGTGATCATCCAGTCACAGCAGTAACAAGTACTGGGATATTCCAACTTTTTTTCTGTCAGGCCCACAGCTTGGACATACTGTGCTGTTCCAGCTGCTCCTGGCATGATTCCTAGGGTATGCTGGCTTTTGGAAGATGTCCAAAGGCCAGGGCTTCTGGAAACCCTTGGCTTTCTACAAGAATGTGGAGAGATGTGGTCCATAACCCAGATGCTGGTGCACACTTAGGAACAAATGGAGAAAGCCACAACTTTATTATGGTCTTCAGCCACCTAGACTGCATGATGATCTTGCAGTGACACACAAGCAAAACTACAGGTTATAAGTAAGTTACTTCTGCAGTCTGATCATACCTTTGCACAGTGCTTCCCTCTACTGGAATATCTTTTCCACAGGAAACTTCTGCCGTAAACAGTAAGGTCATTGGCTGTGTCAGAACTCCGGCTGGGAATCTAAGTTGTGGTTTCTAGAACATATGTGTGCATATGCATTGACATTTCCCCTCCTTCCCATAATCATGTTTTTGCCTGGTTTCTTAAGGCTCAAGCAAAGTAAACATTTTCTTACAAAGCAATTTCAAGGCTTTTTTTGTTTTAACAGGCATACAAATTCTAAATTTACAGAAGTGACCACTGCAACAACCGGAACAATCTGGTTTTGTTTTCTTTCTGCTTGCACTTTTGCAAAAAAAATTGCCATATTTAATTTCACCCGAAAAACAGCCAAGTGGTATATTTCTCCTTCTCATTGGATGCAGACATTTTGTGCTCTTCATTTTGCCAACTGACACAAATCAAAACCTGTTAAATTACTGAAAAAAACCTTGAAATTTCATAACATTGAAAGCATCATTCTGAGTTGTAACTTTATTCCAGAAGATGAGAACAAAACAATGCAATTCCTAATATTCTTATCCTAAGATTCACTGGACTGGTTCATACTGAGGAAGCAGAGTCTTTGAGCATTCCTGGTAAGTTACAATTTCCCTGTGCTATGCCAAAAAGCTTTTTGCTTCACCACAAACATCTTTTGAGTTTTATATAGAGGTAGTAATACTGCATTCTTCTCACAGTGAAGGAGGATAGTGAGAACCTCTGCTTCAGTAAAAATAATCCATGTAGAAATGAGTGGGGGAAGAGTAAAGTAGAGACATGTAAAGGTGCAACACATGCAAGTGAAACTGTGGTTGGCATCTGAGGGTAATAACACCAGTCCCAATGACCTGAGCAAAGCTGATGTGCCAGAGGTCACTAGTATGTCTAAAACTGGATTGGCTATCTTTTGGGCTGCCTAAAGGTGCCTCGAAGTGACATGCTTCAGGGGCTTCAGGTTCTGCTGGTCTTGCCTGCACACATTCTGGTGAGGAGAACGGTTTGCTCCCAGGGCACAACTGACCAGGAGTTTTCCTGAGAATTGCCCCATGGTTACAACTTCTACCCCAGTGCTTTCCCTCCTTCCTTGCTCCCTGGCACCTGAATAGAGATCGGAATTTTAAGTCAGTTCTTGTTTAGTCCTTGGCTCTCTTTTGTCCTCCATACTTCCTGACTTAGTAGAACTCTGTAAGTCTGTGTGCGTAAAATTCCCTATACAACGCAAGACCAAGGCATCTTGCCTTTCCCTAGCGATGCTGTGAATTCCCTGTCACTTGAAAGCCCTAAATCAGAATTAGCATCTCTTTAAAGAGGCCTCCTGCCAAAAGGAAGATTTTGAGGCAGGAATTACTACTGGTTGAAGATTTCTGCCCAGTAAATCAGATCAGCCTTCTCTGATTTCAGAATATGTATTTGATGGATAAACCTTATTCTAAATGCACTGATAGTTTGAGAGTGACAATTCTTTCCATGTAGTAACATATGCACATTGTTTTGCTATTAGTCTGTGTAATGTTTGCCATCAACACAGCAGGGAAGTTCAAGCCTTTCTGGTGATGATTTTTTACTGTAAAAGCCAAGGCACACATCCCAGAGCTCTAGGGTGCTCTAACTGATTGGCAAGTCATTACAGAGCTCTGCTGTTTTCTTCGGTGCAGAGGCTGGATTTGTTCATAACAGCACTGGCTGGCATTAACAGATATGCATAGAACAGTGAATTAATGGTGCTCCCCATGGAGTGAATGCTTGTTGCTATCGCAGACATGCTGATGTGTGGTACAGCCCCTCATACTCTGCCACCATGCAT
The DNA here is from genome assembly GCA_013400175.1 of Phainopepla nitens. NCBI lineage: Eukaryota > Metazoa > Chordata > Aves > Passeriformes > Bombycillidae > Phainopepla > Phainopepla nitens. The sequence goes on from VXBQ01017286.1 coordinate 26,921, forward strand.
ACATCACCTTCACCAGTCTCTCTTTGTAAGACAGTTTCATTCTTAAATTAAACCTCAGATTCTCCTTCATGTTTTGAGTTGGTTTTGCAGATGTGGAAATTAAGCAAAGCCTGACCAGACAGCTTCTTGCAATTGTATAGGAAGTCTGGAACAGAAATAGAAGATGACTGCAGTTTTGCTGACTTCACTATGCTGTGATCCTTGTGCTGTGATCCTTAACATCTTAACCACATTCTTTGGGAAGCTGACTGTGTTTCAAAGTTAAACACACCAGTGGTTTTCCACTGCCTCTTGGCTGGTCATGCTGCTTTTATGATCGTTGATTGTTGTTCAACTCTGCAGCTCTTGGGGAAAGGAGCTATAAATCAGAAAAAGTGTGCTGAGCCTCCAGCCCCAGTCCTGGCTTGAGGAGTCCTCACTTAAGGCTGGGACTTTTGCTGCTTCTACAAAGCAGCAATATCAGCCACATCAGTGCCTGAACTGTGCTGGGGTCCTCTCAGATACCCACAAACTGGTGTCCTTTGCAGTTTAATAACCACCTGGTTGACAGAATTAATCTTGTAAGAGTGGTAAATACCTTGTCTCTAGCTGAGTATATGCAGCTTTTGGAGCACCATTAAGAACCAAGTACATATCTGGTTTTTATTAATTGTACCGCTATGGTAACCAGTCTCTTCAGTCCCTAGTATAACACCAAATGATGTAATGCTAATTCATCATATGATCTACTTCCTGAAGCATCAACTCAGTTTGTTTGCATACATGAGGAAAGAGGAAGGAGTTTTACATCCTGCAATTCATCCCAGTTCCCTTAGCAGATGTTGCTACATTATCTACACATATAGGTACTCCTATTCAGAATACTAGCTTTTAGTTGCACTGAATTCCTAAAGAGCAGTTAAGACTAGAAATGGAATTGTAAATAGTTATATTAAATATTACAGCATGCACACACACACACACAGAAGGACACAAAGCAGTGGAGACCAGGGAGTCTTTCCATAGTCCTTAATTTTTACTTTTCATAGGTTTACGGTAGTAATTCCTATCTGTGCGGAAAATTCATGTCGCTACAGGTTAGTGTCCACAAAGGAGACAGAGGAGTCCTNTAATATGTAGCCCTCCTGTACAACATACATGATCATTAAAATTAGCTTTAAGTCCTCCCTATGCAAAGAAGGTAATATTCATAACTCTATTAAGTCTTTGTTCTTCACAAAATTCAGGAGTTTAGCACGACCTTGGCTGAGCAGCAGTCTGTGTCAATTAGTAAAGCTTTCTAAAATTAATGGGTTCTCTCGTTATTT
>VXBQ01017286.1:29303-48060 GCA_013400175.1 Phainopepla nitens
AGGCGCCGGCACGGAGAGAGGCCTTCCCAAAGCCCTGCACGGCAAGGAGCAATTCCCCAAGGGGCAGCGGATCCTTCAGAGCTACCAGAGGCGGCTGGGTAGTAGCCACTGCCTGCAGGTGGTGGGGAGATGAGACCACATAATACAAGAATTGGAATGGTCTTAACTTATCTCGTAGTCACTGGCTGCCTGTCAGTCCTCAGACCCTTTCACAAACTCCCTGAAGTTCGGATTGTAGAAGGTTTTGGCATATTCAGGTGCTGTCGGAGGAAGTGAGAGATATGAGAGCAAGTGGTGATGGAGGGCCGTGCAGGACATACACTGTTCAGTATCCATGGGGTGGGGATTCAGTACTCCTCATCTTACCATCCTGCACGTGTTTTCCTATTTAAATCAATTCCATAGACAGAGGATCATGACTTGGAGGAGATAGACCGTAGTGAGGCCCTTTCCAGATCTTCTCCTTGGTTGCACTGAAGGGAAGGTCTCCTGTTCCTAATAGTTGTCTCTCTGGTGTGAGATATCTTCTCAAGGCACTTTATTTTGTGCTTTATTTTCACAAATCTCTGTTTCTGCAATAGAAACCTATTACTATTTCTGTCTGCAACAGACTAGCCAGCAAGCTTATTTCTGTTGTTTTACATATTTAAATACCTTGGTTTAAATATGTAAAATGTGGTATGTAAATGGTCCTAATTCTATTGATATTTTTTTTCCTTTGCTCACTCTGCCCACCCTCAGAATCTGATTATTCTCTTGCTCTTGTGTGAACCACCTGGGAAAAATCTTCTGTCTTTCCTGTAGTTTGAAATCCTGGATGGATTTGGTCTTTTGTGTGTCGTTCTTTCAATCTTCAGTGGGATAGGAGGATTACTGAGCATGCATTCACTTGCTTGCCCTGTGGGAGTTGCCCTGGGCCTCTCCACACTGTCCTGTGGACCTTGGGGACAGCAGTAACCTCATTTGCTAATATTATTCTTAATGCAGGGGCCTCTCTGACTGCTGCTTCATAACTATTTTGGCAGCATAAACAAGTCGAGGAGCAGCTCAACAAAGTGCAGTTAGTAGATGTTGTTATCACTGTGGTTCATGGCTTTTTGCATTTTCGTTGTGCTTTTTTTTGGTGTAGCTCCTGGAGAAGTAAATTACCAAGAGGATGAAAGTGTTGTGATGCCCAGTGGTGAATGGCATGATCAATGTTTGAGACATTCTTAAAGCCTCTGTCACTACACCATGTAGCAATCTCTGACAGCAATGTGTTTCATTGACACTGATGTGTCACTTTGGAGTCTGTAAATAAACTGAAGTCCTTAGTGTTGTTGAATGTGAAGCGAAAGCCCTAAGGGGGATGTAGTTGTAGTGCCAGAAATCCCTGCGGAGATTAGTTCTGCTGGCTCAAGCACTACTTTTGATATAAGACTTATTTATGCTAAATATGATATATTGCTGGAGTTATATCAGCAAACATAATGTGGATAACCTTTTTATAGGCTAAGATAATAACCAGCATAAACCATGTTTCAATAGCATGCAGTGTCACATTTTTAAAATGAAAAATGGTATTTGCCTTTGTTACTTGATTTTTCCAACCTTGATGAGGGCATGTTTGTATAACATGATTAATACACAAGAAAAATGAAAGGGACAAAGTTCTTCATTCTGTCTCTTCCAAGCTTCCTCAGGCATTTTGTGAGTACTGTTAATCAAACTGCAAAATCAAGGAGGAATCTCCTTCAATGTTTCCCTGAAGATGAAATTAACACTACATCCAGAAAGAGAGATTAAGTGCTTGAGGAAAGTTGAAACTTTTGTAAGAGTTATACAAAACAACTCTCATGTTAGGTCCTTTATTTTTTCCTAAAATACAATAGTTTACTGTGTTTGATGTCCTATAGCATGAGGATTTTTTGTGGCAAGTATTTTTGCCTTGTGTATATCTTATGCATGCCTCTGTCTGTGGATCTGCTCTCCTAGAACTGTCTGAGAATTTTGGTATTGTCTTTCTGAGCTATCTAAGTGCAATTGTCAGTTGTGTGTAATTGCCGTTTTTCTGTAGCTGATACCAAAATTTTATTGTGAGTTAACATGACAATTGATTTTCACTCAAAAAAATTTTCCTGGTGTGAAGTAGATGATGAGTGATTGGTACTTTTTTTGAGTCAAACCATGCTAAATGTCTACTTGATGTTGCCTGTCAGAATGAATGCATTCAGGTTTTGCAGCCCAGATTCCTGTTGTTACAGGATATAGCAGCAGGCTGCCAGACTTCAGGGTACTCTGGTTATGCTGATTTTGCATTTGCAAAATCATTTAAAATTATCTTAATGGACATTACTGTGTGACTTGCGTCCTTGTCAAGCAGACCCTGGAAACTTTCTTTGAAGGAACTTGGCCATTTATAAACTTTAATTTCTGCAGTTGTTTTTTATTGGGCAATGTACAACCTTGCTTTGAAGGCAGTTGTGATATTTAGGTTTCCGAGCTGTAGTAAGCTTGCTAAATGCTTCTTCTTTTGCTCGTGTCTTGTTGGTAGATCTATTTTGAGAATACAGTTTGGCTTGGGCCTCCACAATGCTTTTGATTACATAAAAACTCTGCTTAATTTGACAAGAAACAGGATTTTATATTTGGCTTTTCTTCAGTAGTGATTCTCAAGAGGATAAAGTTGAGATCATGGTTAAAGAAAGCAGCTGTTGCGGAAAATCTTTATTACAATGAATATGTTTTTTTCCAGAGTTAAATAAATATAATTTAGATCATTAACATTCATTTTGGGTGGACGGTATGTTGTAGCTGAGTTGTTCAAGAAGATGAATTTTTCAGTTAGAGCTGGTAGCTATTAAAGCTTATGAAGCTCTTTTTGTAGGTCTGTTAAGCCTTGAGAGATGTCCTTAATAGTGTTCTGCACTTAGAAATCATATCATGTAGTAAATAAAAGATGTGCCGCAAGTTAGAGTATCATGTTTTCATTTTCTACCCAGAATTCTAATTCTGATGGTTTTTTTTTTAAAAAAGAAAAAAAGGTGTAAAAAGAGTGCTGCTATGTTTTTAAGGTAAAACTTTGCCCATCTTATGACTTCTGGGACTCATAGTTTTTGGGGAAAGGAGGGAGATCCCTGTGCATTCCAGGACTGCCTGCCTCTCTGGCGCTGCCTGTTTGCAACTGCAGGTTGAGAAGGGGGCCTGTAGTCCTGTCCCCCGGTCTCTTCTTTTCCTTACCTGGTGAAAAGGGTTGTTCTGTCACTCTGATCCAGATTTATGTCCTCTGAGGTCACAGGAGCATTGAAGGATGTATGTGTGATGTACCACAGTGCTGTGGGATGGTGCCAGTGGTGTTCCTGGCTTCACTCCACATGGTGCTCCCAAAAATACCATCTCTTGTTCTACAAATGGTCTTCCTAGGTGAGAGGGGTTTGTTTAGTGTGCTTGACCTGAACATTTAGCTGTGGGTAATTCCACACCGCTGCCACTGCTGTTATTAATTGTGATAGAAGGTGAAACTAGTTGTCTGAGGTCAGATATAAGATATTGTAATGTACTCCAGTATGTTAGGAGAAAAAGTCTGGTGAAGGGACTATTTTCCCTGTTTGCAGAAACATGGAGTTTTTGCTTTAAATAAATGGTTTCCTGAATAACTGAATTAGCAAAGCCTGAGTTCCTGCAGCTTTGTCCATTGAGGTTGGTATCTCATGCTGATTCCCTTTCTAATAAATACAAGGTTGTGTTGCAACCTTTTCCTTACTTAGGGTTAAGAGATCGTTTTTCTCCACTAAAACTTTTGCCTATTTTTAAGGACATTTTTAAAATTTGTCTTTGAGGTTCCATCTGCCTGCCATAATGGGATAGAATTTACTCCTGGATTCAAAAGTGATCAAAAAGGGAAGGAAAAGTGACCAAAAGATGGGGAGATTCTGTAAGTGTTGTATCATTTGACATTGCATTTCTAGGTTGGAATCCTTTGCCTGTCACTGCATAAGAGGGATAAGACAGTCTTTCTCATTCCTGCCTGATGTCCAATTGCTTCCTACTTTTTTAGACTTTTTCTCATGCATCCTATAAGTTGGATGTATTATGGGTTTAAAGAAAAGTCTTAAATACCCATAGCTCTAGAGCTGTGGAGTAAAGGCAGTATAAGAGCAAGGCCTTCACTTTTAAGGGCAAGGGTGTATTTTTCTGCCAAAGGATCTAAATACTACTGCTGGTTTTATTTTAGTTTTTGCAAGTGGGATTGTTCCAGGATATATTTTTCCCGTTACTGGGACTTTCATTTCAACTGAAGTGCTCACAGTTGTGGGTACAAGACATACATAATTCAGGGATGAAAGCCTGAGCTTTGACTATGATAGAAGCTGAAAGTCTCGTTGGAGCTGGTGACTGCTCTCATTGCAAACTCATGCTGAGGTTGCATGGTGTTCTCACGTTACCCACGTGAAGATGGTTGGGCCTTAGGTTGCTTCCTGTGTCCTTCTCAAGGACCCTAGTCAAGGTGCTTCCATTTCTTTCTCAACTGTGCCGGCCCTAATAGGTCTTGGCATTTTAAATATCTGGCCTCCAAGATATTTAGGCTACAGCTCACCATTCTGTTGATGGGATTTGACCTGCTGCCTTGTTCAAGTCATCCAGAAGATAAGCTTCAGGATCAGCATGTCACAGCATGAGGCAGTGAGGGACTGAGCCAGCCAGAGCTGTGAGGGGACTGTAGAGTGTGCCTGTGATAGCATGTGGGGGGCAATGGCTCTGTGCCCATTTTGAAGGGAGACCTACACACCAGTGGTCTCATAAAAATTTTAATTAGTGGTAGCTATGCAGAAACTGGTGTTTGCAGTTTAGTGATTGGATCTTCCAGCAATTAAAGATGGTGTGTGCTCAAGTAATTAAACATATAAATGCTACCAGTCTGAAAACATAAAATTTTGCTCTTCTTTCTGTCCAGCAGCACTGATCCAAAACACGTCAACCGATAATCTCTGGTATTGAGTTTTAACAGGAACTGTTCTTCATGTTTTCTGAAAAGACTTATCTCACGGGCTTTTCTCTTGGCATATTGCAGTCACTGGCAGAACAGTGGTTCAGGAATACTTCCTATATCAGGAAGATACAGGCATTATATTTAAAAATGCTCATCAAGAAGCAATGTCAGGATGTGAGTCTTCTGCTTTTAACCTGCTGGTCTGGAAAAGTGTGTGAATGTTATGACAGTGATGTAAACAGAAGCATCTTTAGCAATGCTTTGAAGAAGTGGATTTTTCCATTTTAATAAGAAGGGATGAGAAAGAGTTAAGGCTTTCTACCAGTTTATTGGCTTTTGTCACTTTGTACAAAGTGTTAATGTTTTTGTTTTTTGTTTTTTTTTTGCTCCCCACCCTAATGTCCTCAGTGCTTTTAAGTCAATGCATATGAAAATTACATTTTAACTGCTTCTTCACTCCAATGGAACACGGACTTAGGCAGTTACTGCCCTGCATTTTGTTCTCTGTACTTGGTGATGTACCACATATACCATGTACCATCTTACCTCTAGAGTCCTGGTCTCAAGCTAACTAGAGCTCCAGAGCTAACCTGGAGAAAATCTGCTCTCTGTATGAAGTGATGGCTCCAGTTGTGAGACTTTGCTACTGGTGACTTCTCTTTCATCTTTCAGTTGCTTGGTTGTTATCTCCTCTGTTGTGAAAGTTTGAGAAGTGGTTGCAGCATGAGCTTAAATTACCTGCAGATGAGAAAACTGTAAAATACGAGATTATAGGAAAGGACAGCTGAACCTGTCACCCAGCAGAGGTTGCTGTCAGTAAAGAATGTCAAGCAAGGGGTCAATGCAAAGAAGCTTCAGGATCAAGTCTGATTTCCTCAGTGACTTGAGAGGATATTTAAAATTGCTCCCAGAAGCACACAGGCGGATAAAAGGACTGGTGGAGCGGAGGCTACTATTGAAGCAGATGTAACCTGGATGGCATGACACCACTGTAAATAAAATACAGCTTTGTAAGCAAAGCCATGTAGCTGGTTGCCCACCTTGTGTGTGGAGTGCTGCAAGGTTGAGTCCCACCCCCTTTGTTGGCTGTATGCTGGAGAGAGGAGTCAGGTGACTTGCTGGACTGTTTGCAGTTGGACTACCACGATTTTGTAGGAGAGACTGGGCAAATTTGAATTTTTTTTCAGGAAAAAAGACCCTGAACAACTTAGGTGCTTGGAGGAGATGTCTTAAAGCCTTCAAATGCGACTGAGGATAAATGTGTTGGTTTCCTTCATTGATGAGCAGGGAGAAAAGACCAGGAAATTAAAAGGCTGTCTAAGCTAGTGAAGAAAGCCTCACTGGGAACCAGTGCATGGGGAATGTAGCAGACAAATTTGCAAGTGGGTTTTTTTTTTCTCTTTTCAGTGTCAGATTTAAGTAACCGCAGGGATGGACAATCTTTCTCATACTGCTGTTAAATCCAGATGGTTTATGCTAATGGAAAAAAGCTTAGTAGAGGAGATGGGTGATACGATACACTGTTGAAGCTCAAGTCAGACTAAACAATTGACTTGATTTTTCCAAAATCATCAGGAGAAGAGCAGTTGAGCAGACTTGACTTTAGACCTTTTGCAGTGATGTTCTTTTCTAATGCTGGACTGAGTCACCACTTAGTAACATTTGTGCAGAGAGACAGAAGCTAATCACCCTCAGTCCAGCTGAACTTGAGCTCTGCCGGTGCCTGGCAGTGGCTCACCCACGGTGTTTAACTCTCAGTGTAGCTTTCTTCCCCAGGTTTCGAGCTGCTTGGTTCTGTGTGGCATTTCTGCCCCGTGGTGGCTGAGGGCAGGAAACCTTCACCAGAAAATACGACTCCGGCAGCGTCTGGGGTGGCATGACTTTGCTCTGAAGTCTGTTTCAATTTTGCACAGTTTGCAGTGTGAGATGTGCTCCTCAAAATAGGTCGTCAGTTGATTAACTGCTATGTTGGTTCACAGAGCCTCTTGGCATAAGTCGCATGGTGAGTCTGAATATTTAATAACAAGCGGTAGAAAGCCAGTTAAGTCAGACAAAGGACAAAATAAAGCCTCCTTTTTAGTGAGTTTAATTACTTCAGAGGGGCAGACAGCTGTGCAATCATGTGACCTGCTGAAGAAGTTTTTTGAATATGTGTATGCATAACAGCACTAGGTTTTCAATCTGAGACCAGCTCCTAATGCTCAGGACACCTGGCATCAGACATGTCCGCCAGTAAATCTTGTCTACAGTGAAACAGTGCACTAATATTTGCTTCTATATATGCTCTTTCTTTTATTTTCTTCTAATATATGCTCTTTCCTGAAACCAAAAGTCCAGGCAAGGGCAGGTGTGTAGCCACTTAAGGATTTTTTTCATGCAGGGCTGGCTGCTTTGCCTGTCCAGCCTGCTTGGTAGCTGTGAGAGTAGATGTTTGGATGTTTTTGATAGAGGGTGCTGTTAACAACTCAGTGACTGCATTATCAGCAAATCTCTTACGGCCCAGATAATGCTGACAGTCAAGTAATCAAGCAGTACATGAAAAACTAAGCTGCTCTAGGCCCCCATGAAAAGAAGGTTCAGCAAGGCACATTCCTGTGCTCCGTGGAAAGGCTGGAAAACACACATTCTCCCTCGATGCTCTCACCAGGCTGTTAGTTAGGAAGGAAGAAATGAAAAGCTGCTAAGTCTATATTTCATTAAAGAATGCAGGTTTTTTTCCCCATTGTGCTTTTAGCCCCTTTGATTTTTACCATTTCTGCTGAAGTCTCCCAAAGGGAAATTCTTTGTTGTGATAAGCTTGATACTTGCCTATGGTTTGTATAATTTAAAAATACCATAGGCTATTTTGGGCAGTGATCCTGAAACTCTTTACTTTAATGACTACATAAAGTATTTTCTAAAGCCTTCGAGATCTTTTTGGAAACGTATGTGGAAAATATGTTCTTAAAATCTCACTGTCTTTATAAAAGCAGCAGGCACAATAGGTTCTCTTACTTCTCAGTCTTGTATGTAAACATTACTCTCATACCCCGTTCCACTGATTTATCAGATTGCATCACAGCTTGCATACATCAGGACCTGAGTGTGTGGCAGATGTTAAGTGTGCGTTGATGGAGTATTCATTGTAGGGAACCGATAGTTTGTGCACAGATTGGTAAGCCTGCTTTTACTCTGTCATGTTAAGTTGTCTAACTCTTAATAGCCATAGGTGCTCCTCAAGCTGTTGTAAGATGGGATTGTTCAATATGTCTGGGCCTGCCTGTACTTGAAAAAGTGGTTTGTATGAACTAGAGCTGTTACATGTCTGCTTACTTCTGCTCTTTACTGGGTGAATGTCAAAATTACAGTTCATTGCATTGGTACACACCTACAGCACTCGAGTGAGGTGGTAGGAAAATGGTGCTGGAAAACATCTATTCAGAGAAGGGAGAAGGCATTTAGGACAGCTGCAAAACATTCACCTGTGCTTTCCCCTTCTGTCCGTGCACTCTGCCCTCATGTTAAGTGGTAGAACTGTTGCTGCTGTTGTATAATAAATCAGCAGCTGAGAAGGGTTGATAAGTAATTTTCACACCTTGCCACTAGGTTGCTTTTTTCAGTCGCCCCCAGCAGAAGAAAGAACTGTCAGGGCTCATGAGGTGCTGGAGGAGAGGTAGGAGTGAGTGAGTGGCTGACAGAGGAGTCACAGATCAGTCTCAGTTGGAAGGGACCCACAAGGATCCTTGAGTCCAGCTCTTGTGTGAATGGCATATATAGGGATCATACCCACAACTCTGGTGTCATGGGGAGAAAGGCTGGGTTGAGCCTGGGGCTGTTAAGCCAGCCTGGCTACCAGGAGAAATGTCTATGAAACTGCGCTTTGAATATATTTTAACAGAAATATTTCCCACACAGCTTTCCACAGCTGCTGTTGTGAAATCAGTCAAGTCAGCCGTCATCCAGGCAGTTCAAATCTTGGTGCAGTCTGTTCTCAAGTATATTAGGCTTTCAGATTCTGGGGTCTCAGGCAAGTTGGCACTGTATTCTGTGACCTCTGAGAGAGTAGCACTGAGTAAAGCAAGCTATGGTCTATGCTGTGGCGTCATGGTGGGTTAGTGTGAGGGAGCTGGCTGCTTCAAAGTGTTTGTAGAAAACATAAATATTTGCCCCATGTTTGTAATTATTTTCAGACTGTGATGTTCACCCTGGTGAGGGCATGTAAAGCTAGAGAGAGAGCTGGGCTGGCTGTGCTTGCTGTCTGACTAGTGGGAGCCTTTGGATTGAGAAGTACTTGAAGCCAGAACCTGTTGCAGAATGACAAACTCCTGGTAGAGCAGCCTGGCTTTCAGATGCCATTGTGCTGGGCTCTTGGAGAACCTGAGCTTGGGGTAATTTGATTATACATACAAGACCTGCCTGCTGGCAGTGGTCACAGACATTCATTGTTTTTTGGGCTGTCTCTGTCCTAAAAACTGCGCAGCATATTCGTCCTGCAGAACCCCATTCTTTAGACGAACTTTTAATGATAAGCTAAATCTGTAAAAGATTTTTGGCATACTTTCTGTTTTTTCTCAGTCTGTATTTTATAATATAACAAAAATGTGTTGCTGGCTTGCAGTGGGTTTTGAGCCCCTGTGTGGACCATTGCTGCAGTTGAAAGGCAGAGGAGGAGTGAGATGGGCCGTGTCTGCAGTAAAGGATGTGGCATCAGAGTATCTATGTAGCTTAGCTGCATGTTGACCAAAACTTAACAGAGGACTCTTTGTATATGTCAGATTTGAACTCTTGTCACCCAAAGATAGTATCTTTGAAACCTCTTGAGTCAGTAGGTTTTGGCCAGCATCTTGGTCTTTGAGACAGAGACTGTTCTCATTTATTTTTGGATAACACCTATTTCATTGTGGCCTACTCTGGAATGTTAGAGGTACAGTTAAAAAAAGAAAAAAAAGAAAAAACCCAAACCACCAAATTTGGGGCTGTGGCTGAATAGCCTAACCAACTTTCTATGGTTTCCATGGCTATTCAGAGTGCTTGAAGAGGTGCATCTGGAAAAAGATGGAAATACTGGTATTTTTCACAAATATTTCCTATTTATAGGTACGTGCGCAGTATTAGAAACTATCATTAAAGTCTAAGTAATGTGGAAAAGTACATAAATGTCTTACATATTCTGTTTAAGCATTTGTTGCTTTAAGTAGCAGTTCCAGGGACCCAGGAGTAGAATAGCAGATGTTTCTGGATGTAGATGAGATTTTACTGGCAGAGCTTTCTAGCACCTGGTGAAGGAAAATGTTTTTCTCCTTACAAATGCCAGAGCTGCATACCTTTTTATTTCTATACTGTACTTGTTAATGTTATGCTAAGGCAAACAGTTCAAGTTCATTGTGGATACTTTGGATTGGGCTGATACCAAATCCTTTCCTGGTGAAAGGACCTTTTAATCTTAAATTTTTGTTGTTAGAATTCTGAAGTGGGTGAATTACACGTCTGGTATGCATTTGTTTTGAAATGTTACCCCTTTTGTTTGCTGAATCAGTAACTTGCTATAGCTTCCTTATTTCCTGAGCTTGTGTTGATGCTCTAAAAGGTAATGTTATTTCACTACCTATAAAAAATAATGTTGCCATTGAACCACTAGAGTCTTCTATTTTGAAAGTATACTTGCATGATATGCTTTTGCGCACAGTATTTTTAATTTCTAGCGTAGGTGCCAACATGAGCCCATTCTGTTTATTGCCCGTATCTGGAGCTCTGTGTTTTGGAGAGGATTTCTGTTCTGCAGTAGCAGCAGTTTTAGCAGCTGTGTGCTTTGAGGCCCTGTCTCCTCTAGCGTGAGATTCAGTGTGAAGTGAGAGAAGAGCAGCATGGGGGCTGGGTTGGACTGTCCTCATTTTATGTCTTTTGCAACTGAAGAGCTGCTGTTGAGAATGGGAAGGATCTGTCTGCCACCCCCTTCCTGGGGGCTGAAGGCAGAAAGTATGACCTTGAGTGTTGCAGAGAAGTGATAAACATGGCAAGGAAGTGATAAACTGGGAGTCTTTTCAAGAGACTTCTTCAAAATTTTTTGAGGCTCTTTGAGCAACCAGTCTGGTTTTGAGATTCTGTGGAGTTATATATGCATCTGCAAAAATAGATGAAACTTCCTCTCCTTTAGCAGACAAGTGATTGATGTTGGAAGAAATGTTGTCCTGGGAGGAAAACAGTGCAGAATGCTTGGGTGCCTGAAGGCACATACAGCCAATGAAGTTTGCCTGGATGACTCAAATATGGCACTTGTGGATTTTCAATCTTTTGGCAAGTATCCACCTTGTACAACTGCTTGCTGAAAGCAGAAGGTCCTCTGAATGTTCCCATGGCCCCTCCAAAAGATGAGGAAACACCACTTAGAAGCAGCCTTTGTGTGCTGGAGTGCCAGGCTCTGACAGCATACTTAGCCTCAGGGAGCCCCTGTGAAATGGGAGTGTAGGGACGTGAGGTTACTCTGGGTTGGCAGCAATGAGACCTGGGAGGGCAGCTCCCTGCTTCTGGCTGCCTGCTGATATCCAAACATCCCTCCTGTGGTCATGGTTAGTGGGTTAAGCGCAGACAGGAACCATATGGAGCTGCTGCCTGTTGCAAGTAAGGGCCTGGCCATGGATAGTGCTGCCTTATGTATGCATAAGTAAGGCTTACCTTTGTATTTTATGTATGACTTTTCTAAAAGTAGAAGGCAGGGAAGGTGAATCCAGGTTGTTGAAAGTCAATGACACTACTGACAGCAAGAAAAGAATGAACCTCAATCTAGATGCTTTTCAGAATTTATTCAGTACCTTTTTCCTTGTTGAATAAAATAATTTCATGGATTTTGCTATGTTTTGTGGATTTTATCTTGGTGGATCCTCAGTTGTTGGTAGAAAACCAAAATACGCAGGGAAATCTGTCTCTCATCCTTAGCAAATCTGGGAAAGCGAGACACTGATGTGCTTAAAACCAAGTGAGTTTTGATAAACAAGACAGTCTGCTTCCACTTAAATGCTGCTCAGCTGGGAGGAGAGGACTTGAGAAATTCTGGAGTTTTGCCAGAAGTCTCCCAGCTTCCCTGTCTAACTTTTGCAATAGAAACCTTAAGATGGAGGGTTTTGGTGGGTTTTTGACTTCAGGTTTTTTTGTCTTCCTTTTCAGCTGGCCTGCTGCTGTGGTACTGCTGCTTGTTCCTTGTGCTGCAAATGCTGCCCCAAGATAAAACAGTCAACCAGCACCCGCTTCATGTACGCGCTTTACTTCATCCTAGTGACCATCATCTGCTGTGTCATGATGTCCACAACAGTAGCTAATGAAATGAAAACTCATGTAAGTAATAGAGATGTGGTCATTGCTGCCCCTGAAAGAAAATGGGGCTCCTTCCACAGCTCTTTGTGTATAGGGGTGCTCCCTCAAAAGAGGCGGTCAGTTTCCTCTGCCCATCCACTTCTAAACCCAGATGGGATGATTTTCCATGCTCAGTCTCTTGAGTTTTCCATGATCAGCATCTTCCTGTCACTCACTGAGTACGTTTCACAACAGGAAGAGCCAAGGCCTAGCATCATTCCTCTGGTGCAGAAATTCACTGCAGTGAACCTGTCCCTGGTTGGCTGTGCAGGCAGTGTCACAAGAGGGAGAAATATTAGGGAATTTGTTTTAGCAGAACATATCAGTTCAGTCTAACCTTGATTTTGTCTCTGGCAGCTTGTTTAGCAGCAGAAGCTGCAAATTAGAAAATAACTCTTCAAGTGTTGAAATTTTAATTCTGCCTTCCTGGTGTACTGCAAAGCACAATGCTGCAGGGCCTCTACAAGGGGTTTTCTTCGGTGTGTGTTGAGTCGTTGTGTTTACATAGTCTCTAACCACAACAAATATTGTTCATTTCTAATTGTCTTTTTAATTAGAGAGCTTCAAAAGCATGAAAAGGGTTGTGGTTAAAGCTAGATTTTTAAAACTCAAGTTTCTTCCAGTGTCTTAATACAATTTTCCTGAGCTAAATGCTCACAGTCTGCTTATGTTCACACACTGGTCCTCTTGTACCACGTATTTGGTTTGGCTTCATAAGCCACTCAAGTAGCACAAATCCTCTCTCTCACCCACTAAAAACTACAATAATAAATCTCTGCTTTTAACTAGAGGGAGCAAGGTCTGCATTGCTTAATTCTTAAAAATGAAGATTCTGCACCAAATGCGTCACTGGGCCTGCTTCAGGGTTTGTATATGTGCCTGTCCTGGAGGTTCAGAGGGCTTCCATCTGTGTGAGCATCTTGTTGGTTTGTGCTCCTCTCCCAAGAGAGTGAAGTTGCACAGTGAGGCCTCTTTCCTTGTTGAACCAGTTGGTGAACAAGCTGATGATCTGGTTACGTTCTACACTTGACTTCTGGTTGTCTCTGAAACACTTCCCTCCAGAGTATCCCAGATGCAGAAGCTGGTGGCAGCACCCTCTTCCTGCAGCACAGATGAACCAGCAGGTTCTGTACTCTGCTGCTTGTGACCTTTCTTTCATTATTCCCATTGTACCTTCTTTGTATCTTCTATCCTAATTTTCTTTCATTTAATAGCACTTTGCATGAGTTATCCTTTTACCCCAAGCCACCAGAAGTTGATGACCACCCTGTAGGAGCACCCGGTACAGACATGATGCTTGCCTGTGAGCTGTAACTTAAAAACTGTTCAACATGTGTGTGCTGAAATTTGTTGCCAGGAATTACTTGACTTATTAGATGCTTAGCTTGGCAATAAAGTGAATAACTCGAGGAACTTAAATGTGTGGAAGACAAATTATGTGCTCATATCCAAATTTCATAAAGTTCTTTTCTATCAGTAGTGTGGTTTTAATGCAGCTTGTATGCCTAAGAAAAAATACTCTTTATCCAACAGAAAAGGGATTCAAGAAGCCTTCAACAACATGCTTTTCAGTATTGCCAAATTTCTTTTCCAGTTCATAGTCTTGAAAGCTAAGTATGGGAAGAAACACTCTTTGTGGGCACAAAGAGTAGCTGTTAGTTTGAAGTGGAAAGATAATCACTCTCTTAATGTAGAGCATTTGATGTCTTTGAATGGGAAATGGACCATCTGAAAGTAGGCTTTCTTTATCTGCTTTCTAATTTAATGATTATGTTCAGGGCTGTTAAAAGTTCAAAGACCTCGGAAGCTAATTCAGCACAGTTTTAATAGAGTGCACCTTGAAAATACTTATTCAGACTAACCAGTCTCAGCTTTTCAGTGGTGAGCTGTGTTTTGAAAGTGCCGTGCACTTACTGATTCCTTTGCTGTTGGCTAGGTCATGGAACGCTCCCAGCTCCTGAAGCCAGACTGTAAGCAAATACTTTGCACAATATTTTTGGGGACTCGCCCTCTCTTTTTTTTTGAGAGAAGACAGATTTTTGATTAATTTTAATCAGATGATTTTTTTTTAAATTTTTGTATTTAGGTAAAGAATTTCAAATGATAGTGCAGTCCTTTTTAGAACTGTAATCTTGGCAAAGAACTATATGTCTCCTTTAGCAGTGTAGAGTTCAAATACACACGCTGAGCTTACATGGAAGGAATCTCCTTTTTATCAGTGAGAGGTGGTTTTTTTTCTCTTTGGTTGTTGTGCTGTAAGTTCCCAAGTCTACAGTTGTAGATCTGTGGGGAAAGAAGCAAGAGGCAGTGGGGGAACACGGAAGAAGTTGATGGTTATTTGCAGGAAAATTTTGGATAGTAAAATGTAAAATAGATTTTGCAGGAGCAATGTTGCAATATCAAGGCAAAAGATTGAGTATTCATCAGTCAAGACGTGTGAGCCCAGTGATGGGGACAGAAATACAGAAAAGACCAATATGGAGTTACACTCCCTACTGTGCTTCTATACCTTGATCCATATATTATTTCTTCTTTCCTCTTATGCTGTTTTTTTTAAAAACAGATACAGCTTTACTCGCATGTGTTCTGTTGAAGCAAAAACTTGCATTTCACAGGCTTTGAAAATATAATTGAGAGAAGGGAAATAATTGTTTCAGTCTCACAAAACTGTGTTTTGATTTTTTTTTAAAGGTAAATTTTTAATGTTAAAGCTCTTTCAGAACTAGTGGTTTCAGTCTGAAAATATCCCTGTCCTACTTAATTAATGAAAAGAAAAATAAGTAAGATATTTTCAGGACAACAAACACCACTAAAAATCAGTTCAGTTATGTGAAAGCATTTCAGTACAAGGTGGTCACATGTACTGGGAAAACATACTTTCAGGCTTATTTCACCAGCTAGATTTATATCTTGGCCTTTAACTGCATTATTGCATGTTAAACCCCAAATATGCTACCAAAAATAAGGGTTCTGAGTGCAGATGCCCATTGTGTATTCCTGTTGAAAATTTAGCCATAGATTTGTGATGACGTGTTCTGGTCTGATTGTTTCTTGTTTTTTTATTTAATTTCTCAGCTGCCCAGGACAGGTGATTTTGCATGGGGTTTTTTGCTCTTGCTTTCCCACCTACATGGGATTTTCATTCATGCTTCCTCTGTTTCTGTAACAAAGTTTGCCTGCCATATTCTCCCTCCTTGGATGAGGACATCCAGGTGAAGGCAGGGTCCTCCAGGGCTGTTTCTACACACTTCTTCCTTCCTGTTCCCCTGGGATGCTCTTTGCTGTGCTCCTGTGCTCACATGTGTGGGTGCTGACAGACCCCACCTGGGGGTGGCCAGGCCCCACTGTTGGCTTCTTGCACCAAGATGGTTCTGTGTGCTTGCAGCTTGCAATGAAAGGAGAGCAAGTTCTGGGCATCTTGTTTTTGTAGAGGCCGCTCAAATGTTGATCGTTTCTGGGGCTTCAGTGCATGCTGGAAAACCGCCAGCTTTGCTGTGATAACATCATTGCTTGCGCAGCAGCTTAGGCGTTTGTGTTATGGGAGCGGATACTGAGTTTCTGCATCAAGAATGCTTTGTCCTCCACTCGGAGGCCAAAGAATTTAGTTTCTGCTGCTTTTAAAGGTACAAAAATAGCTATTTCACTGTAACTTGGCAAATAACTAATAGGTGACTTAAATCACTAATAGGTGATTTAAAAGTTTTCAAAAATATCCAGCAAATGGTTAGCATGGTAAAGCATGTAGGGTGGGCAGCCTTCTCAGCAGCTGAATATATTTCAGAGATACAGATGGAAAAGAAACATTGGTCTTTTTTGTTAATCAGTGAAGTCACATAAGCCTTGATAAATTGTTCCCAGCAGTAGAGCATCCTTTCACAAAAACATACCCTTTTTATTACACCAGTCCTATTGTCCCCAGCATTGTGCTTGTATGTTTTATTTGTTAGGATTTCCAAGAGTTTGGTTTTATTCTTGTTTTGTTCCTTCAGGACCATGGGTCTTCTGAAAGAGCATTTAGTTCCACGGGACTGTTTCTGTGGCCATCGCTTTTTACTGCATAGTGTGGTGAATACTACATGGTGGCTAAACTCTTTGTTCCGTATGTAGGGCAAACTGAGCTATTATTCTTGTGAATCCATCTATTTTCTGTCAGCCAGGCTTGTAATGAAGTTAATACTTACAGGAGGGAAGAATGTATAGGTTAAAAAATCCCATCAAGATCTCTGTAGAAACCTGTGCAATTAAAGAAGGTGCCTATTTATGGTTACCCAGAGATCTAACTAGCTAGTCAGTTAATCAAGCTATGTGAAATTTTTGTTTTGTTGGGTTTTATTCTGAATGTCTTGTGAGTGAAGTGAACAAATCTTGTAAAAATCTCTCTCCTTCATGAGTACCATCATTTATGTCAAACAAATAAGTAATTTTCCCAGAAATATTTTTAATTTCAATATTACACTGTTTTCTAACCTCTCTTGGTTGATGGTTATTGTAAGCAAAGAACAGAGGAGCACTAATTGATAGCCTAGTTGTTTTCTCTGGCATCGTTGTGGCCCCTTGGCTTGCCCTGGCATCACTGTGGCATTGATAGTTCTCATAATTATTCCAGTCAATCCGTTTGCTCATTTTGGATGCTGGGATGTTTGCCCAGTCTGACATTTCATTGCTTTCTAAGACCTGAGAAAAGTGTTGCTGGTGGTCCAGACAATTTCTCAGCAGTTTTCCAAAAACTCTTGGATGCAAGTTAGCCACAACTACTTAATGTCCAGCTTCTTTACACAGTGGCTACTAATGTCTGATTTACTGCTGAAAGAGCAGCTCAGAGTGGGCCAGCTTGAATCCATTCCTGTAACACCACGCAGCTGTGCTGAGTTTTCATCTCCTCCGCTGGTTCTAGCCCACTGAGGATCAGCTCCAAGGTTTGCTACCCTTAGCCCAGCAACAAAGTGTTGCTGTGAGCTCCTCTTTTTGAGAAACTGCTGGGAGGGTTGTTGAGCTCCTGACTGGTTTGGATTCCTGGAACATGGATTGAAGTTGTATACCCTGCTGAGAGAGGTAGGCTTTCAGAGCCTGGTGGCTGGAAGCTGACAGTTTGCTTGTTTGTCACTTCTTTCCTGCATCTCTAGAGGGCTTTCTACCCAGCTGGGAATGCTGCCTGATGGCTAGCACCCAGGCCCTGTTATTCTTTCATTATTATGGCTTTGTGTACTGACTTGACCCCTTGAATGAAGGGGTTTCCTTTGCCATAGCTGTTGATTTGTGCACGTTGTGTCCTGCTACATGTTGGCTTCTCTATCCCCCAGTCACCTGAACAGATAGCAGCAGTCAGCTCCAGAGGGTTTAATAATGTTGTTCAACTGGTCTTACCAGCCTCAGCTGAAGGCTGTAAGCATACAGAGAGGCCCTTTCTTTCTTTGAAATGGACAGTGGTTTTCTAATTAAATTTCTCTGTTTCTGTGCAGCTAAATGGTTCGCTGGCTAGGAGGGGCAGATGTCTACACAGAGGTGCCTCACAGCAGTGGGTCCTGGCCACACAGACCAGTTTTTTTGAGCACCCAGCATCATGTTCATGTGGTGAAACTGAAGCCAAAATGTGCAGCTGTTTGTTTTCCCCTTTGTGGGAAAAGGCCCCAAAGGCAAATATTTAATGAGTCAAGAAAGGCAGGAATATTCCACCTTTCTGTTAATTTGAAACGAAAGTCATGTCAACTGGCGCAACTCCCTTTCAGAAGCTGTGATGGAGAGAAGGATGGTTGCTGCCCCTGTGACACTTGGGTGTGTTCAGTCTCCATTTCCAGCCAGGGCAGAACAAGCCCCTGGTATGTCTCATGTAAGCTGACTTACTGAAGCAATCAGAGTCTTTTGCTGTACAGTGTGGGAAGAAGGGAGAAGGTCCCTAGGGTGAGGGAATAAGCAGTAATGGGCAGGAATGGCAAGAACCAGGAGAACTGAATGAAGGTGGACTTGTATCCCAGGGATCTGTAAAGAGTTGAGTGAAGGCTCTGGAAGACTTCAGTTCCCTTATGTTTTAGATTTTGTTATATCCCCTGAACCTTGAAATACAGGCTGAAGTGATGTCAAAAGTCTAAAGTATTAAATGAAGCTAGTGAAAAGTCCATGGTGCACAGACATAGACATGCTTGGTTATGTGTGTTTGTGTCCTTTCTGACAGCTTATATATAATGTGTTTTGCTTTTCAGATTCCCTTCTACAAGGAGATGTGCAAGGGTATTCAGGCGGGTGAGATGTGTGAGAAGTTGGTGGGATACTCTGCAGTGTACAAAGTCTGTTTTGGAATGGCCTGTTTCTTCTTTTTATTCTTCTTGTTCACCATCAAAATTAACAACAGTAAAAGTTGCCGAGCATACATTCATAATGGGTGAGTTTTTTGTTTGATTGCCTAATTTTTCACGTCTCTTTGCAAGTTTGTGCCACGAACTTTCCACTTGGGTGTAGTACTAGGCA
>VXBQ01017286.1:50209-67204 GCA_013400175.1 Phainopepla nitens
AAACCAGACAATGACATTTTTGCTTGCTTTTAAATAATGAGCTTATGATAGAATAAGGAAAAAAAACAAAATAATCTCTACAGCAACTGCTAATGGAAATGAGCCCTGACTGTTCTGTTCTTCCACTTAACTTACACATGCTTTTTTTTTCAAAAGGAAAGCACAATGGAAGGATATGGCTAAATTTTGCTGATGCACTTCCTTGGTCTTTTCTTCACTGAAATCAGCTGGACACCTTGAGTAATTTGTAGGCTATGTACTCCAGAGCAGCACAAGCTGTATATACAGCTAAAAATTAAAATAGGTATATGTATTTCCTCAGACACTTCTGATGCTGATGTAAGAAATCTGGTGTCCAAAACATCTAAGCAGCTACCCAAATACAGTATATGTATGTAGGTCAGCAGTTAAGTACCCAAATAACCTGTCTTAAAACCAGTCAGTGAATACTAAGTGTTCCTTGGGAGTGGCTCGGAACAGCATTTGTGAATAGATAAACCCCACCTTTGTTTTTCTGTGGTACTAGAATCAGAAGGAGAAGAAATTGGCCTTTTTAGTAATGATTGGGTTCCAGTGCTTTGCAATTTCAGGTTTTAGATTCCTGTGGAATGCCTTCACACCACCTCCCTCTTGCCAGTCAAAAATAAAGGTTTCAGTATTTTCTCTCTGAATTTAGTAACTCATAATCTCCACAAAAATTTTCTAGGTTAGGGAAACTCAGTAGCAGTCCTAACATGATCATATTGAAAGTGTAGCAGGTTGCCAGCTGAATTCATCAGGGAGCTAATCTTGAGTTAACCTAGCTGGCCTTTCATCTGAAGTCTCTCATCTGCTACATTTGTGGGCTTCAGATGTTCAAACCACATTAACAGCTTCATTGCATAGACAATAAATTCATTTTATCTCAAGGGAAAGGCGTTTGACCTATTTTCTGCCTCTCTGCCTTGCAGCGTGGCGCTACGTAGGAGCAACAGGAGGGTTCCTTTTCATTGCCATTCAGCTCATCCTGCTGGTTGAGTTTGCACACAAGTGGAACAAAAATTGGTATGTGCTGGGCAAGTAGTTATTTGCTTAAAATTCTGGTGGACTCCTGACCAATACTTTTCTCTTAACAAAGAATGTAAAAGTGTCTTGGATGTAATTTTTGAAAGATGACACTTCAGTGTCAGTATTCAGAGCTGTTCATATTTACTTCATCTCCTTTCTCCTTCCCCAACAGAAATGTTTCCTCATTGCTCACATCTACTCTGCTGATTTATTCTTAACCTGAACTGCTTGGCTTCCATTAAGTAGTAGTGTCTCTTGGGATGCAAAAATGTCTTACTTAAGGTTATTTTATATGAAAATACATATGCTAAGTAGAGTGGTGCAAGAGAATAAAACTAAATTTGCAAAATGTAATAGTGAAACTATAGTGAAACTATGTGCTATGTTGTGAACTGATAAATCCTGCTTTTTCTATGTCAGCTTAATGGACATCAATTGTTTTTCTTAAATTAAGAACTCCTAATTTGTGTTCAACTTCTTTCTTATCATCTAAATATTCCATAATCAACCTGGATATACACTATCTGGGCATTGACTTTATTTTTGGTTCAAGTATATTTTCTATTACTCTCCTAGCCCTTTGCCTCTCATCAGATTAAAATATTTAAGTTGTCCTCCCCCATGTATTCTCCTGCCTCCACTTCCACCCTTTCTGTCTCACATTTCCTTCTTTACAAATTCTTGCAGTTCTCTCTTGTTCTAAGTAAAATATCACCTGCTAAGAAAGAGTTTTAGCAAATCTTCAGTTTTGTTAAAGTCCTGTTTCAGTGAGGAAGAGATGAGAACACCTTGCACCACAGATATTTTTAGTGGTAGTTACTGTAGCTGTCTTTTTGTGGATGAAAGACTTCCAGCATCAGCATTTAACTTTAGCTCTCTTTACATAAGATATTCTTTTAAAGTAAGTCCTGTTTCCACAAAACAACCCACTGAAAAAACTTTCCATTGGCAAAACAGCCCATTGTTTCAAAACAGCTGTTTTAGTTGCTGCTTTTAAACCCTGGTGGGCTTTGCAGGAGATGTTTAGAAGGTGAAGAAAGGAAAACAAGATGGACCACTCTTTAGCTGAGGGATACCCAAATGGAGAGGAGGCTTTTTGAGTGAAAGAGTAGTAAAACTGTCAAGGTAGTACAAGGAGCAGAAGAGAGGCCATGCCAAGCAATAAACCTCTGGTTTCATTGTGTGGAGAGCACCACCCACAGCCTGGGACACTTGGAGCTGCCACTGAGGAAACCCCTGAAGTATTGAGCTGAGATAGCCTGATGGGCTGATCCCAGAGAACTCATGGGAGTTCTAGGAGTCAGCAAAGGGCAATAATGACAGAAGGAGCTGATTGTGATAGTACAGAGAATACTGATGCTAAGGAATGTTTCCTTCTGTTTCATGGGTAGGAACCTTGCAAGGTCGGTGATGGTGTAGTGACGCATGCATGCTTCAGGAAAGTAAACACTGTCCTTTGAGGCTATGAACTCTTCAGCTGTTAGAATTTTATGTTCTAGGCAAGGGAAGAGAAAGATAAGATGCTTGTCTTTCTCTCCTCAGGACTGCAGGTGCAAACCACAAGCAGATGTGGAATGGTTTGCTTGCCTTGGTCACTCTCATCCTGTACTCCATTGCTGTGGCAGCTCTGGTGCTCATGGCTCTTTTCTACACGCGCTCAGAGGGCTGCATGTACAACAAGGTCCTGATTGGAGTGAATGGTGGCCTGTGCCTCTTTGTGTCCCTGGTGGCCATATCGCCCTGTGTCCAGAATCGTGAGTCCACTGACCTTTTCTCCTCTTGGATTTTTCGTGCTGCCACAATTGCGTGCCTGGAGGCGTAAGCTATGTCTGGGCAGAAAGTCTAATGATAGTTCAGAATTGGTGCTACTCTTGATTTTTTATCTACATTGTGAAGTGCTGTTGCTCATTGTCAGCTTGACTGCTAAAACTACAGAAGTATGAGACATTTTGGGTGTGCCATCAGGCACACAGTGCAGAGAAAGCCTACCTGCTGATGGCTGGCATGGTGTTGTGAAACTTACCTAAGTCTGGCAGTGGTAGCTCTCAAACTCACTACTGTTTTACCTTTTACTTTTGACTTCTTGGGATTTATCGTTTGTAAAGTTTGGGCCTGGTGGAGTTGCCAGCAGTATTTTGTACTTTGTGTGCTGTTAGTGTCTTGCATACATCGGGCCTGAAAACAGTAGAGTGACTCCAACAGAGATTTTACGGGCAAATAAAATTATTGTAGTGGCTTGTCAATAGCTTTTGAAAAGCTGCTGCATTTGGCAAAAGCACCGAGGTGATTCTTTACTTACATGGGAATCCCTAATGCTTTTCTAAAACAGCCTACAGAACTAAAGGATGGACTTTTTTCTCTTTATTGGACAGTGGAACAGTAACTTAACTGCCTCAAACACTTATTAACTGCCTTAAGTGAAAAATAAAAGATACTGGTGTGCTGTTATTTAAAGGATTTAAATTTCTTTTTCAGTTTGCTAAAGTGTCTGCAAAAATAACTAATTTTCCTCTTTCTTGTAAAGGTCAGCCGCATTCTGGTTTGCTGCAGTCAGGAGTTATCAGCTGCTATGTCATGTATCTCACTTTCTCAGCACTATCCAGCAAACCACCAGAAACTAGTAAGTTGTCTAATGCTTTATGTCAATTCTTTTAAACATGCTGTGTATTAAAAGCAAGAATTTAGCAAACCTGGATTAACAGACTCAGGGGTACAGAAGTGCTGCGTTTGGTCTTCATGGAAAAAATTGGAAATGGTACAAATAAATCTGTGCAGCCAGGAGACTGTGCAATTGGTACTCTGTGTGTGTGTTAAATGTTTAGGAGTGCTTAACTTACCTTGGATGAGTTGCATCTCTTGCACTATTTCTTATGAACAAATTTCCCAAAGTCTTGTTGTCTCTTCCTCCTATGACAAGTACATGTTCTCATAAAATAGGATATGACAAAATCCATAATGTACTAGGTCACATGATAGGAAAGGATTGGAACAAAATGGCTCTTGGATTCCTCTGGAAGAAGCTGGGTGATCAGCTCCATCCAGAAGTTTACAAGGTCCAGTTAGTCGGTGCTGGCCATCAAACTGGATACTAATATGACGCTTTTTTTCTCCTAGAATTAGTCTGTTAGGTAGGCCTGGACTCCTAATGAAAAAAAACCTTGAGTACCACTTGTATTTTGTTTTGAGAGGAAATATTCCAAGAGAGGACTTGGAGTTATGTCTCAGAGTTATGTTGCAGCTGAGATGATGCTGTTCTTCAGCAGAGTTCTTGAACTCCACTTGCCTTTCAGCCACTGAAATTGCAATTCAGGAATATGGAACTCGCTAGAGTTTTAAGTGCTTTACACTACAAAACCAGAGCAAGACTTTACAGCACAATTCAAACTTTACCCAAATAAATGTCAGATTCATATGTTTGTACTGGAAGCATTCTTTTCGCATAGAGAAGATTTTTCTGGTTTGAATTAGTACTAAAACACCCTTTCTTTATTATTGCCCAGCTTCTAGTGTTCCATAGCTGAAACAATAACTAGAGGAAAATAAGTCAAATGACAGGAAGGAAGAGTGTGTACAGACAGCTCTCAAGAAGAAAGGGAGAGATGGGAGGAAAAGTCTGTCATACTTGTATAGATACAGACATACACACCAAGAGTATTGTAGAGTTAGGAAGTAAAACAGACAGTATTTAGGTGTAAAATTTACTTATGGAACTTTAGCAGTATTTTGAGTTAATCCAGAGTTGAATTTAGAAGGCATCTGAGTTACTCAAAAGTCTTTCCCCAGTGTAAAAAGAAAAAGAAGGGGTAGAAAGTGATACGTGGAATGAAATAATTTGCTTTTTGTTGCTTCATGCTTGTCACACACGAAGTCTTCAGCAGTTAAGTGAATGTTCTAATTCTTCTTATTTATTGCAAATGTAGGGTTTTGCATTTGTTAGAGTATGCATCGAGCACACTCTTAGATCTCCTTGTCTTCCCATGCCTGAGAATTTTCACGGTTGTCATCTGCTCTCAGAGATGCTCCTTCCTCGCCTGTCTGTGTGATAAGGAATCCACATTTGCTCTCAGCTTTCACAGTGGCATGTGCTAGAGAATGTGTGAGGTGCTGGCACTTACTGTGATGTCCCAGGCCCTGTAACTCAGGTTTGCCATGACCTTACCTAACGTTGACTCATTTGTCAAGGAGGGGTTTCCAAATTAGACATGCTGCATACAAGGCCTGAAAAAAATGCAAGTTACAAGTATTTGCAACACCCTAAAAGAGTTGCATATGTCTTTAGAAAGAATGGGCAA
This sequence comes from Phainopepla nitens, assembly GCA_013400175.1. Taxonomy (NCBI): domain Eukaryota; kingdom Metazoa; phylum Chordata; class Aves; order Passeriformes; family Bombycillidae; genus Phainopepla; species Phainopepla nitens. The sequence goes on from VXBQ01017286.1 coordinate 55,549, forward strand.
ACAAAAAGTGATATTTTTTAATCTGTGCTAATTACAGCTTGCCTTAGCTTTTTGGTGCCAGAATTGACTAAAACACCTGCCAGACAGCGGACCTGCCTGGCTGCAGACATATAGTTAATGGACACAAGTTGGGGAATCTGCACATCTCTGGCCAAGATGTTCTGTTAAGACTGGTCATCCTTTTGTTTGCTCTGCCCTTGGTGCTGTCCCTGCTGCACGCTGGTAAAGCTGTTTGTGCAGGGCCTTACAAAGTCCTCTCCCACTGGGTCAGGGGACTGACTTTGAGTTTATTTATTTTGAGTTTATTTTTAACCTGTAGTCTTTGCTGCATTTTTCCCTCTGCCTCTACAAACAGTTGTGCTGCTTCAATAGGGATGCATTGTGGTTGCTGGAGGGAAAAAGGAAATGCCTTGAGCAGCACTGACTAAAAAAGCTCTTGATTTGATATTAAGGTGCAGCTGTCATCTCTTGATTTGGGGTGATGCTGCAGGCTACTCTATGCCTTGCCTTGACTGCAGGGAGCTAATAAAAAGCCAGATGCAACTTGGAACAGCAAGGACTGAATCGGTTGATATCAGGGACCTAGAAGTAGGATTTGCTTACCTATCAAGATAAAGACTTACCTGTAAGTGGTGCATCTTTTTTTCCGTGATCTTCTGTGAGTCAGTCTGAGAACAAGGCAACTACTGACCAACTTTTTTTACTATGTATGGATTTCATAGTTGTCCTCAAGGCACCCTTGCTGTCAAAGAAATTTCTGGTCTGAGGTCTGTACTCTCTTGGTCTTATATGGTTTTATATCCTTGGGTGAAATGTTGACAGACTTCCAACTTCCTATTTCTGTGTTTTTTTTTTTTCTTTGTTTGTCTGTTGTGGTCAAATAGAAAATTTTAGTACCCTACTAAGTTGCATTTTTGTTTTGTCTGAAACATAGAGTCTGCCTGGTCAGATTTACCCCTTTTTCTCTGTGATGTTTCTAAAAGGTAGACAGAAATAACTGAAATTTACCTACCTACTGTCAGGTAATGAAAATTCAATGAAAGCCTTCGGTCTGAAGATTACCTTAAAATGCAATGAAATGTTCTGTAAACTGTTCTTTTTGTTTGTTCTGTTTTTGAAGTCCTGGATGAAAACAGCCGGAATATCACAATCTGTGTACCTGAGTTCAGTCAAGGCCTGCACAGAGATGAAAACCTGGTTACTGGCTTGGGTACTACAATTCTGTTTGGCTGCATTTTATATTCTTGGTAAGTCTGGGAGTTTGCAGTTACCTTTCTGTAAGTGCAGTGTTGTGGTCCAAAGAGTGAACGCTTATAGCAGGCCTCATGCAAAGTCACAGAGAGGTGTGGAATAAAGCTGAGCTGGAAGATTGGTATTGTCCTCAGCTTCCAAATTTTAGACATTTTAGCTAAAAGGGTTCAATAAGATAATACAACTTTTGAAACAAATATATCTGATTGAAATAAAATAGGGCAATTTAGACCTAGAGGCAGAGGGGAAAAAAATCCACCTGTCCATAATCCTAAATAATCTCAGCATTAAATTCAAAACTCTGTACAGTTACATTCACCTGAAAGATCTATCTGAAATTTTTGTAGCCTCCTGGCAGAAGCTATGACTGTCCTTGAAGGTCTTTGAAACAAACAAACTGTTGGGACGATTTAGGGCTTCCTTTGAAGAAATAATGAGCACAGTATTGCCATCAGGATTTGCCCTTGATCTGCTCTAAAAAAAACCCTTCTTGTGCCCATGATGCTCACCTTTGATGCTCATGTTGTATTATTGCAGCTCACTTCACAATAAATTAAGTTATGCTCTGGGACAGGGAGTTGCCAGTGGTGGAAAGGTGGTGTGTCGTTTATTTTGGCTGTGCAGCTTGCCAGGAGTCAACACTGCCTGTCTGCTGCATGTTTTTGAGCAGGTTCTGCTTCTGAATCAGTGCACTTCAAAATTCACATATAGAAATCCCCTCATATTTTTGTGAAGTGACAATGAGAGACTTTTTCTTCTGTTTATGAAATATGCATATGGGTTCCATTTTTTTTTTATATAAAATATATAAATATGAGTATCATGGATCTAGTTCACATTAGAAGGGGACTTCCAGTGCATCAGGGAGGTGTTTCAGCACACAGACAGTATTAATGTAGCCTGCCATTGAACTTGTACCATTTAGCTGGGGAGGTAAGAATACCTTCAAGAGGAGTGTTTTGAAGCATTGCTTGCTAAGGCTCAGTGTGTATACACTAAAGCCTTCCTGTGGGTAATGGGAAGTTTGCATTTCACATCCTAAAAGGACAGGACTGGGCAAGAAGTGTTTCCTGTCAAAAGCAAATAGAAAGGATTTCCCCCCAGATAACTACAGTCATTAGTCAGTTCTTAACTTCTATGACCTGGTACACTGACAGCAGTTGCTGGCAATTTACTTTTGAAAACTGACTGCTGCCAGAGACCTGTGAATTTGCTGGCAAAGCCTTTACAGAAATGCTGAGCCAAAAGTGATGGCTGTGAACTAAGTTTAAAAGCACTGGTTGTGCACAGCAGGGGAGATCTCTTTTGGCTTGCGTATTGGAGCACTTAGATTTTCCTGCTGTCAGATGGTGGTGAATTCATCACCTTTCAAGAGTGACCTACTTTTAAGCTCATGATTCAGTCTGAACTGGCCAGTGGCCATGTGCCAGGCTGGTTTATACCTAGTTTTATATACTTAGTGCTTGATGATAGCATCCAGACAGATGCTTAGTTGAGACATGGGAGCTGACTGTTTTGCTTTGATGTTGAAGAGTTACCCTGTTGGGACTATAGTTATGCCCAGGGGTTTGATGCTGTCTTCTTTTCTTCCTAGTTTGACCTCAACAACACGTGCAAGCTCAGAGGCACTGAGAGGAATATATGCAACAGCTGAAACTGAAGTGAGTTCTTGCTTCATCACACAGGATTTTTGTGAAGACTTTTTCCCATGCTTTTGTTGCTGTTGTTTTTTTGGCCAGTAATCTGAAAACAGAAGTTGTTCTTGGTAGCATGCATGCTATGTGCCTCTGGGTATGGGCTCATCAGAACATTTGTCCACATTGGCCCTTCTGTAGGTCTTTCTGGTCCCGTGGAGATGCCTTTATGTACTGAAAGGATTTGGGATTTGCTGCTCCTGAAGTTTATTCAGCATCCTGCAGACTTCCTGTAAATCTTATGTTTGACATGAGCTCATGTCCTCACATTTAAAGGAAGAGCATGCTGGAAAGCTACCAGAAGAAAAAGTGGAGGCATTCTTGAACATTTTAGTCCTGGTTGCCTTTGTTCTCATAGCAACTAGGATCTGAAGTTCTTATCTCTGATTTTTATTTCCATTCATAAGTAGTTCCTTTCTTTTTGCCTGTAATTTAATCTCTGATCATATTTCTTGTCCTTGTTTCAACTGGACAAGTTTCTTTGTTCCACCTGCCTGTTTCTTTGGCTTCCTTGCCATGGGAACACCCAGGAAACTCTGTGAAATGAGTGGGGTTTTGCTAAGTAACAGTTTCCCCTAGCTTAGACTTGTTAGTGGTGCTCTTCAAATACATATGTGTGTTTGGAAGATAAGTCTCCGTCCCTAGCTTTCTCTGCATTGGTGTTACTTACATCTGCAGTTTTAGCTTCTATTTCACAAGTCTTTAATCAGAGAGTGGGAGTTCAAAAATGCAGAGGTATCTGCTGAGGCCTTTGGTGTTTGCAGTAGCTGGGCGTGGAGAAGCACAACACATTCCAGTGTGAGAGTGCCAGGGTGCTTCCCTGTAGCAGGATGCTGTGGCTGGACAGGGCGCCAGTGCCAGCCCAGGCCTCGCTGCCAGCTGGGCATGGAGCACTGCCACCTGGCATGGCCCATCTTAGGTTGGTCCTGATGGGGCATGTGCCTTCCGACTCTGTGCTGAGGGACAGGACGGGGAACACTGGAGAGAAAAGAGCCTTTTGTGCCCCTGCATCTCCTCTGCCAGCCATGCACTGTAGGAGGCTTTTACCACAGGTGTGGGTCTGTGCTCTGTGAGGAGCCATGGGAAGGCTGGGACCTGTGGCACAGCATGGATTTGGGATGTGGCCCCTCACCAGGAAGGTCCATCTTGTCAGCCAGGGCACTTGCCCACTGGATTAGTTCTGGACTGTTGGGTTTTAAAGAGTGTACAAGAGCCACTAAATGTAAAATAAAGAAAGGACTGGTGAAGAGCAACTAATTGTATCTGATTGCCTCCCCTGTGGCGAAGGGCATTTGTCTCCCAGCCCAGAGTGGGTCTGTCAACTCTGCTGGAGGCAGCTGAGGGTTAGGGGTTAGGGGCAAGTGTGCCAGCATTGCTAATTTCATTGCTCTGTCTGTGACGGGACTTAATTACAACTGGTTCAAATGTTGAAGGGAACCCAGTCCTTGCTTCAGAATGTGAGTGCAGCCCCAGCATAACTCAGGCTGGCACTGCAGATGAGGCTTGGCACAACAAGAGTAGAAAAAGGTGGAGAATAAGGGGTTTACTTAAAGTCTCAGACAGTATTTTGAAAAAGAATTTTGGCTCTTTGAAAAAGAGCATTTTGGCTTTTCCTGAGTTTATGAACCCAGTGAATACATGTAATCAGGGATATGCAGGGTAAACCTGCCACTTGGTGTTTCTGCTGACATTTTACTTTAAAGACCTACTGTCTGGAAAAACATGCAACCAGTCCCTGTACTAATCATAATAAAACTTTACAAAGCAACTATTTTTCTGCAGTAGCCTTGATGCTTGTCTCTTGATCCAAACAGTCAGACTTGAGACAGCTACTTATCTGGTATGGTTTCAAAGGTGTTTTAGAAGCCCTAGGATGCTGGCCCTACCTTGGCTGTCCAGAGCTGTTTTATACTTCATGGACAGCTCTAAGTTTCCAAGAAGCAATGTCTTTATTTCCAGGACTGGGCTGTCCTTTAGTTTGTTTTACTTAGGTGTGAACAATACCAAAGTCTCCAGTAAAATTCCACTGCCTCATTACATTGCACAGTGAACTAATATAAGTAAACAAAATTAATACACTTTCATAAAGACTGATTGATGTAATAGGGAAGTGAATTTTCCTAACAAGGTTCATTGTCTTAATCAGACCACAAGCAAAAGAAATCCCAGGGAAGGATGTTATCAGTACAAATAATATTTGTGATGCACTACAGAAACTGCTGACTTTTACTGTAGACTGGTGCAGGAAATAAACTCATGTTTGTTTATTGGATGGTCAACAACCTTTTCTCTATTTACATTACCATTCAACACAGAAAGTGTCAATTTCAGCTTTTCTTTGTCCATCAGGTTAAAAAAAAAAAGAAAATCTTTATTTAAATAGAAGAGCAAAACTAGATTTCTGCTTTTAATGATTCTTCTTGTAGCTCATTCTGGCTCCATTTCAGCAAAATCTTGCAAAGAGAAGTACGTTTCAGACTTACACTGGTACAGTTGTGATTTCCAACCCATGCATTGGAGCTTTAAAAGTTTCTTATACTTTTGTCTTAGTATGGAAATGTCCTAAAAAGCACTTGTATGCATATCAAAATAGGTAAGTCCCCTAAATAGGAATATGCTTTATGTAGCTTTTCCACCATTTTGTCATAATGATTTGCTTTTGTGTTGGACCTAGAGTTATCTAAAACGGCTGGAGTAATTTTTAAAGAGTGGCTCATTTCTTCAGATTTACTTAGCAGGTTTTTCCAAAGCTTGGAAACTGCTTCTGAGCTACTGGGCAAATCCTAATTTAATCCTAATTTTTTGCCAGTTGGAAATACATATCAGACCTTTCTAAATTAGTGTCTGTAGTTTAGACATAATGGACCTTCGTTCCCCAGCTGTTCTGCTTTGCTGTAGCACAGGTTCTTACCCCCTTCCTGTTGTCTGTTCCACAGGTGGCTCGTTGCTGTTTTTGCTGTGTACCTGACGGAGACGGTAATTATGTTTTCACTTCACAATTTACCTTATTTGTGGCTTTTGGACCAAAGCTGAGAGAGTAATGACACAGCTGTGGATGGAGAGTTGCTGATACCCTCATTCAGTAGAGTACTGAATGCAACTGAAGCAGATTGAGTGCTCCAACTTAGGCTACAGAGGGAAGCAAGAGATGTCACAACACTGTTTCAAAAATTCTAGGCTAGTTAATAATTCTTTAAAGTACATTTTATTCCTGCAACGTACGAAGAGTAATCTCTGATTTTTACATGTCTGTGTAACTGGCTGCTGGACTTTTGGCTCAGCAGCTCTGCAGGGACTGCAGTTCAGGAGTGAGATAGGAAGGGAGTGACATGTTTGCAGACCTGGTACAATCAGGATTTTCAGCTTGGACTTGCCAGAAAAATACTGCACAGGTAGAGCAATTTAAATTCTCTCAAGACTCGAAATCTACTCAGTAAACCAGGAAGTTGTTACAAGGCAGGATTAGTGTTAGTCCAGTTTTTGACTCAGGGTTTAGGTCCATGGCCTGAGGATGGGAAATGTTCAAGTGTTACTCTGTGTCGATCACGCTTTCCCAGATCACACCATAAATGTTTTGCAGAGTTCTCTTTGAAGCCAGCTGCTGTTTTCAGTTCTCATTACATTTGCAAAACTTTCTTGTTTCCTGTCTCTTACAGCTGATGCTGAAGAGCATGTTGAACAAAGGGGAGGCCAGACTGTGGTTTATGATGAGAAGAAGGGCACAGTGTACAGTTATGCTTACTTCCACTTTGTTTTCTTCCTGGCTTCTCTCTATGTGATGATGACAGTAACTCATTGGTTCCAGTAAGTATATTTCTTTAATGTATTTCTTTAATGCCGAGAAATTAACATCCCTCTGTGTTGAGAGGGAAGATGTGAATGGGGTGTTCTGCTCTTTGGGTGTTTCCTGTTCTTACAGTAGAAGTTTGAAGAGACATTACAAGTATTTCTAGGGCATTCTTGAGCAAGATCTTGCTCTATAAAGGACTGCTCTCCCTTGCTTCCTCTATGGCTTAACCTAGTTAAAGTATTTTGTGTCATTCCTTTTTTTTTTTTCTTTTTTTTCCTCCCCTTAACAGTTACGAAAGTGCTCAGATTGAAAAATTCTTCACCGGAACCTGGTCTATCTTCTGGATTAAGATGGTCTCCTGTTGGGTTTGTGTCTTTCTGTACTTATGGACGCTTATTGCTCCACTCTGTTGCCCAACCAGAGAGTTCTCAGTGTGAACAGTCAAAAGGTCATTTTCAGTTTGGTTTTTTTCAGGGGTTTTTTTGTTGTTGTTGGTTCGTTTGTTTTTTTGTTTTGTTGGTTTTGGTTTTTTTTTACCTTTCGGAGGAGGAAACACCTATTACCCACTTATCATAATGTACCGGTTATTACGTGTTTAGTCAGACTAAACAAATGTTTGAAGACTTTTTAAAATCATTTTTTATTATCATGAGCAAGCATTGCCTAAGGGAACAAATCTGGTTTGAAACTTTACAACGCTTACGTGTGGTGTGTAGAAAACACAGTTGTTGCATAAACTGAAATAAGTGAAATACTCTTCAGATAACTGACAATCCTTCTCTGGCTTCATTGACAAAAAAAGAAAAACTCATGGTGCAGATGGTATCATCTTGCTTCCTGTGAATGTTTGGTGTCTTCCATGCATTCATTCCTTTTATACTCTTTCATGAACTGTCTCTTTTACAGTTTGCAGTGATGATTTGGACTGCTGTTTTGTACAGCATATGATTCTTGTAAGTAGTATCCAGATAATTTTTTTTCCAAAAAACATACCTAAATACTTCTGTAGAAAAAAGAGAATATATAAAATTTGACTGCCAAAACATCTACTAAAAATTGTTTATCTAAGTATTAAATATATTAATTTATTTTATGCCTAGATTAAGAAAGGAATGTACCAATGATAGTAAAGTATTTATTCTGTTATTACTTTAAAGGCATCTGGTTATTTTATGCAATTCAGATTCAGCCCAGTTAATAACTCAAGGGGAGTTATACACACAAATTCTCAAACTGAATTTTGTCCAGTTTTGCTTTGCCAGGTCACTCAAAAGTTGAGTGTACTCCGTGGGGATGTAAAGTAAGGTACATTCTTTATTCCCATTGTTTACTGTTGAGAAAATGATAGTTAAGGGAGCAGTGCCAGTTGCTGTAAAATTTAAAAGTGGGGTGCTCATTTACTTTTGTGCCCTGCTGTTTCATCTTGTCTCTAAAGGTCTCCCAGGTCTTCAGTTCTGTTTCCATGATTAGTTTAATAATATTTTAGATGCATTGATGGTCAGAAAAGAACTATAGCGTGTCTTCATCTTTTCTGCTTGTGTGTTGGTTGGAAAGTATTTTTTCTAACTCCTATATCTTTATACTCCTTTGTTGATAACAGTTTTGCTGTTGGGATGGGACTTAGCCAGCCATAATGTTAATGGAGACAGAAATTCTTTTGTAGAACTCCTGTTCCAAGCACTGGAGTAAACAGGCAGAAAAGCAGAACCAGAAGACACAAATATAACAAGCAGTACTGCCCTAGTACAAATGATTTGACAATATTAAACACTACCTTGTCACCTTTTTTTATTAATTTGAGCAGATGATTTGGTGGTAAAAAAACAGCTCAAATGCCCTGAATGCTGGAAAAGGTTGAACCTCCATAGTTATCTGCATTCTGGTGGGATGAATTTATGACCTGAGCTAGTGCTGCTGGTTTTTGTCTTCTCTCTCAACATGTATATTCACACACACATACAGTGTAATATATCAACCAATTTAGCAGCTCTCGTTTTTAAAAAAAATATGATTGATCCTTAAATCTTCATCCACTGCTTTCTGCAAATCAAAGAAAAGCACAACATGGAGGCCAAGGGGTTGGCCGAAAGATTTGCATGCCTTATTTGTTCTTTTGTAATAATTAATGGCCAATGCCCACCTGGTGAGTAATATTAACATATTGCATCTTGATTCTGGTCTTTCTTGCATTACCATTTTTAGCTACCTTGTTGTTATGGTATCCCAAGGCTTCTGTCCTCTTTGGAGCTTTCTAGGGATGTGATCTTTCCCACGCTGTTTTCCCTAACCTGAAACAAAATCATCAGGTTTGCAGTCCTGTCTGCTTATGCCGCCCATCCCAGTGATTAGAGCCTCAAAATATGTGTCCTGAGGTCTGAGAGGAGGAGTCTGTCCAGCAGTTGCCTTGGTGTTCTTTCTGTTTGCACCGAGTTAAAAATAGCAGTTGAAGATGGGCTTTGACACTGAGTTTAAAAAAGCAACAAACAGCTCTGGATAGGGAGGCAGGTTTTTCTCTTTCCCTTTGCTTCTGCTAGGAGGTTCTAATCCTGCCAAGAGCTCTGCTAGCATGGGGATCTGTCAGAACATTTCTGCCTGCATTTAGAATCTCTCTACACAGATACTTCTGCAGCTGAAAAAGGCCTTTATTAATGCTTTTTCTATCCAGAAACATTTATCTGTCCAATATCTAAGATAAGAGCTTGTGGGCTGTGCAATGATGACTATTTGTCCAACCTAAGTCACAGCAGCAATTCTAACAAACAGTTTTGATCCAGTGTTGTAGTTGTGTGCTGAAATAGTGCAGGTTCATGCCTAGCCTGATCTTAGGAGGTATGCAGGAGTTGCCTTTTACTGCCATATATGTTTGTACTGTGAGAAACCAAGTTTGTTTTCTTTTTCTTTTTTTTTTTTCTAAATTAGCCATGTTTTTTGTAACAGAACAATCAGGGAAAGGAACTTTGCAGAGGAAGGCATGCACTATATCAAGTTATAAGGCAGGGAAAGGTTCCTATTGTCTCGTTCTGATAGCAGTCATTCCAGTCACAAATGTGGATGATGTTAATACCAGTCTTGGTCCTTGGATGTTCTTGTTTACAGAAACACTTAATTTATGTAGTATTTGCATCAGGGCTTTCTGAACTTCCTTGTGCTCTTTTTTTTACAGTTTGTGTTTAGGGAAGTAGGTTTCGCACAGAGGAAACGAGGCTGTAAAAAGAAAGTCCACAGTGAGGCATGAGTCCATTCTTCTTACACAGCACTCACCTCACTGAGCTGCTCCTTCATCCTTCCCTGCTACCAACTATTGACCTTAAGTGTCTAGATCTGCAGGTATACATAGAGTAGGAATAGGGCAGTGCCTTTTTACACAGTTTTGTCTACTTTGAGCAAATGTTTGGGGAAAATCCCCCAAAAATAAAAAACATTGAGGGCCTATGTGTCCATGGTCCCCCAGATCCAGCTGTGGACTTCTAAGGAATCAATAACTAGTAGCACTTGGGTGTGCAAAGACTCTACTTTCTCACCAAGACAAGGCTTCCTGCTGGCCAGGTAAATGTTACAGCCTTAGTGTTTGCTGTAAAATCTGTACTGTGAACTTCCATGTGCAACTACATAATAAAATCCTCAGCTTGGGTCAAGGAATCAAATTCCCAGCCCATAGATTTCAAACAGTTCATGCAAATGGGCTTTTAGAAAAAACTTTTTAAGAAGTGCCTTCATACTTACTGCTGTGATAACTATTAATTCAGGTGGCACTAGATCTGGAAAACCTGGACTAAGCCTGTGACTGGGTCATGCTGCCTTGTACATTACACCAGTGTGTACAAGGCACAATTAGACCTGGCGTGCATGTGGAAGATCAAACAATCTGTGCTTGACAAAACTTTGGGGATAAGACTGCTTCAGGTATTACTGTGCAGTGGAAAATTAACTGGGAAAACTCACAAGTAGCCTGAAGCTTTTGTAAATAAATGATTAGTTTTACATTTAAGCTGTAAACAGTTAACTTTCTCTCCCTGTACCTGAAAGTGCAGGTGACTGTCTGCTGAAGCAGTTCACGGCATGGTGCCTATCCTGCCTCGTACCATGATTGTTAATTGAATTTGTTCCCTGACTTAAGCAGTGCAGCGCTTCTGGCTCCTAGTGATTTTGGGCTGTATGAAGTGAGGAAGCTTACAAAGACAGCAAGACCAGAGAACATGTCCTATACTAAGTTTCCTCTATTTAAATTTGAACTAATGCTAGTTTTAATAGACTCTTGGAGGAACAGACAGTGTTGACAGAAGTCCTACTGGGAAGCTGAAACAATTTTATTGACTTTTTTCTACTTTTTCAAATTTGCCATCATAAAGATTATTTAGGACTTCACTGCTGCACTATCATCTGAGACTGGAATGATTTTACTTTTCCTCGTGAGAGCAACCAAGAGCTGCAGTCATGGCTGGTTCTTGTTTGGGGTGAAAAAAGTGGAACAGACTCAGAGAGCAAGTGTCTGAATCCAAGTAACTGGACTAACAAATGAGATGATAAAACTTTACTGGGGATATCTGGAAAGCAGATGGCTATGCTTGTTTGCTGTTTGCCGCATGGTTCCTCAAAGTGTGCGGGCAGCCCTTGCAGCTGGATGCCAAGTAGGGAGCTCCACTGCAATCACACATCGAAGGTATTGTATGTTTGTGCTACTCTCAGCTTTCTCCTTTGAGCATTTCTATGAGGTTCAAACAGCTTGTATGTGCCCAGCTAATGCAGTAAATCCTGGCTGGGTTGGGCTGCTTTCTTCTGAAATGCAGTATTCAGTGTTGCTAATGTATGCATAGTCCAGAGAGAGGGTTTGTCCCCTCACAGAATCATAAACACTGCATGTCTATTTATTTATTTATTTTGTGTTTTAGCACCTTTTTACAAATCTGTAAGTGCTTTGAGA
>VXBQ01017286.1:67219-79174 GCA_013400175.1 Phainopepla nitens
GAGATTATAAATTGCACATGTGTAATTGCTTTGTCAGCTACTGCTGCAGTTATTTCTGGGCTAGAACATTGCTATTAATGAAGCAACCATTGCACTTGCGAAAAAGCTGGTTTTTATCAGTTCTTTGGCTTTGAATGATGGCATCAGGAAAATTTTGGTACTTAAGATAATGCTGCTTGAACTTTGGCTAGCAGTGGGCATCTCTGAACAGGTTAGCAACAAAGTAATCCATTGACTGTCTTTAAACTGTGCTGTAAAGATTTTATAAACTGCTAGGCGTTTCTCCTAAGCTGATGAAGCAAAATACCACAAGACCGTACCTTCACAGCTAGATGAGTTGAGATTATCCACAGCTAAAATTTTGCTCTCATTTTCCTTCTGGGCTTTAGAAGCAATGTCTTCTGCTTGGTATCTCCTCATTTTACTTGCCTTTTTCGCCTTGGGTTTGTTTTTTAAAGGTAGTGTAAACCTCCTTAATTCTCAGATAACCTGCTGCCTGTAAAATGGGATGTCTTTGGTGCTATAAACTAGCAAAGACCTCTTTGCCAAGTCTTACTGATCCTTTCCTTTTCATAGCAGGACAACCTGCAGCATTGAAGCAGCGTCAAGGATCATAGTTGATTACATGGATCAGTTTTCCTCTGTGAAAACTGCTTCTTTGTTTTCTGAAGTGGCCTACGAGTTCTTGTGGGAGGGAAGAACATAATGAACATAATGAACACCATGACATTTTACTTGTGTTTTCAGTTTTGTAAACAGTAGTTAGCATTCACTGTTTCACGTGACTGTACAAGTGAATGCTAGGGGTCAAGTGCTTAGAAAGTTTCAGCGTTTTTTACTCAGAACAGGATATGTAGCTTGGGAAACTGGTATGTCTCTGCATTTCCTACATCCTCATAGCAGAGTGCCTAAGTGCTCCAGGATGGGGATGTAGACACACTGTACAGAGTTTGAAGCAGTAACTTTGAGAGACTGACATGATGACTGCTTTCTAATGCCTGAGGAAATTCTGTATGTTTCAAGTAGGCCTTAAATCTCATTTGTTCAGGGGTTTTTATCAATTTCGGATTTGATGCTTTCCACAACTGTTCAATAATGTTGTTTCTAAAAAGTAAGGATTTATTTCAGATATAAGCCACATTGGCTTCTCACTGCCTGCCAGTCTCTGGTAGTTACCAGTGCGTAGCATACAGACGTTTTCACAGACTTGTTCAGAGCCACATTCATCGGCTTTGAAACCACTCCAGCAGCCGAAAGCTTCTAGGGCTTTTGCTCACCAGAGCTGCAGGGTGCAGCACTGCAGCCATGTTTTTGCCAAAGAAGCCTCAGCATTAAGCCAAGAAGAAAGTGGAAAGACAAGAATTTTGGAAAACTATGGGAAACAGTGGATCATTTGACATACCGTAGCTTTAGTTTTCCTCTTCCCTATACAAGTCCAGGTGCTTAGGTGTCCTTTGGACATCCATGAAGACTTAAAGTGCGGATAATTAGCTTCCAGATAAAATCATTCTACTTGTAATATACAAGCTGAGAAAAGAGTTACCAGGAACATGTGTTCAGTGTCTGCCTGCTTTTTGTTCACCACTGGTGCATGGTGTTCAGTCTCGTATATGCCAGGTTCAAAAACTGGATGCAAACTAGTTAAAATAAAAAACACATTTTCTTAAGGGTGAGGGGATTTTTAATTGGTCTTTTTCAAGGTTCTTAATATCTCAAGGGAACTTTTTGGTGTGTATGTGTGGTTTTATTTTACTAAGTGTAGCCCAGTGAAATGGAAGTTTGCTAGTTTGTTTAACTTTTTTGCAAGTGTTGTGGTCTTTAGTAACTGTTACAGTTTGACTTTTAAGGATTGGTAAAGATTACAGAATTGTGAGATCTAACTTGTAAAATAGTCAACAGCTTTGCCTTTTTAGCATGTTAATGGTTTGTATGGACACTTCTTTTTGTATACTGAGTGAATGTATTGTTATAGATTTAATGTTTAATGGACCAATAAAAATTTTCTTACATTTGAAATGAATTGTTGTGATACATTAAATTTGTAAAGTCAGTTCATTCTAGAAGAAACTTTAAAAATAATCTAAATACAGAAGATATGCAGTTACTGAGCCAGTAAAAGTAAATTGGTTGTTCTTTTTTTTCACTAAATTTCAAATGTCGTTTAACAAAAAAAAAAATACTGCTCTGTGGAATACTAGAGGCCTTCAATGTCTATGTTGTTTTTGTATTTCTCTGGTGTGTGATACTGGATGATGGCAGAGTGCACAGATTTGTCTGTGGCATCTGTTCTGTACAATCCAGCTCCCTGAGACATGTAAGGTACCCTGGCAGAGCAAACAAAATATCTTCAAGGTTGATGTAGCACTGAAGCACTGTGCAGCTGTTTGAAATACAGATCTCTGATTTTTTTTTTTTTCCCCCTCATTTGCCCAGATGGTGGGGTGGGTAGCTGTTGAATTTGACACGCTGATACCCACACCAGGGAAAGTGCTTTGTCTTCACAGGTGGTGGTTCCTACTCTCTCACCATCCATGGCCTGTTTCACCGTGTGCCAGCTGCAGGCTGCCTCCTGGTTCTGGTGGCACCTGTTCCAGAGAGCTGACCAGACGCACACCAGGATACTGTTCCCTATGATTTTGAGTAACTGCTGCTGAAGCTTCCAGTGGTGGCTGCTGTCCTCTGAGCAGCTCCTGGTGTGTGAGAGAGCTCTGGTGCATGGAGCTGGGAGGGTGTGTGTGTGAACCTAGGAACAAGGCAGAGACAGGTTTCTGAGAGGTGCCCAAGGACTGAAACAGTCAAGTGCCTGTGCTCCACAGCCTCCCACCAGTCTGCCCCTGCTGCCCTCACCCAAAACTGCAGCATCCTGGCAGGATGTTCCCTCCTCACGATTCCACCCAGATGGTCTTCAGAGAATAGAAGCGCTTGAATTGTGTTTGCCATGGTGTTTGCAGCACACAGGAAAGAGTTAACCTTTGTTGAGAGGGTGGATCCTAGTGCAGAAACTGCAGGACTTTGAACTCCAAAGTAGTTACAGCTGCTGCTCCAGCTGAGTGCAGCCCTGCTGTGCAGGCGGTGGGGTCAAGAGCAGGCTCCATGTTCAGTTTTAAAGATGTGGGATTGCAGCATCTTCACTTGCCAGAGGCCACACATGGAACTATGCCTGCATTGCACAATATTTCAGAAAGGGGTTGTGGTGCTAGAGAAGCTTGTTTAAACACTTTTAAACAGGGACTGAACAATCTCTAATGAGAATGCGAGAGGCAGATGGTTTCCCAGGCCCAGACTGTGATCTTCTTGGGAAAAATGTTTGCTACAGCTGGCTTCACTCTTGAGCTTACAGGCTGCCCAGCAGTTGGTGTATCAATATAACAGATACAGTAAACTCCAGCATCCCATCATAAGGTCCCAACAGCACCTTCTGAAATGACAGTTCTGGCTGTCTGACTTGTAACTCTTGCCTGTGGCTGTCAGCACTCCAATCCAGTAGGTTTTCTGTCAGGGGCAGTTAGAGGCTCGCAGTTACTTTGGCAACAGCATGAGAGCCAGAGCCTGTATCTCACCTTCCAGTCTCCAGTGGCCATGGAGTGGAGGAGAGCCTGGAAACAGGCAAGCTCCATGGTGGTAAGCCAGCTGATAAGGCAAAGGGCCAGGCTGCTCCCTCCCAGCCACTGTAGCAGAAGGGGAGGCACTGGCTGCAGACAGCGGGGCTGAGCAGAGCTTTGGAGCCTGGCAAGGATTTGAAGGACAAGCGCAATCATGTTTTTTGATGGAGCTGGTGTGTGCTGCCCATGCTGCACACAGGTCGGGGTGGGCCAGGCCTGTTGCATCCACTGTGAGGAGACCAATTGTGCAAAATGTGAGCACTGCAGGCCCCACATGTTCTGCAGGGGTGGTATGGGTGAGCGTAGTAACTGCCTTCTGCCCAGGCTGTGCCCAGACCATTTAGAGAGAATTTCTGCCTAGAGAAGTGGCTTCTTCTGGTGAAATGCAAATGTATGGTAAGGAAGATGTAAATTTGTTTTACAGTGTGTGTTCTCCTTCATACATGAACATGCTGCAGTTATAGCCCATGCTCAGCTAAAAAAAACCCACATTTTTTGTCATCTGTTAAGCATAATTTCACAATGCCCTTTGTGTTGCTCCAAAGCCTTTCAGTCCTCAGTGAGTGGTTGGGTTTAGTGATGCCAAGAGGAGAGGAGGACTGAAACTGGAGGACCTTTCATCATGAAGCACTGAACCAAATGAATGCTGCTGTGTTGTGCTTTTTGTCGTGGCACGCTGGGATCCTCGTGGGACAGCTCCTAGGGCCACCCTGCTTCCAGAAACTTTGGCAATGATGAAGGAGCCCATGGGAAAATTCTGGCTGTAGTCAAGGCCTCTGATAGCTTGTAGTATCTTTAAGGGTATTTTTATTGTACTGAGAACAAGAAACATTTTTTTGTTGTTTCATTCTCTCACCTGATAATTTAACTCAGCATTCCCTGTGTATCCTTGTGCTGGGAAAAGCTAGGACTGTTCATTTTCACAGGATTACTTATGATTTTAAAACTCTCATTGTATTCCCTCCCTTTGTATTTCTTCCTTCCCTCTCTCTCCAGGCTGAAGTGCCATTTCCGACTGTCCTTTTTAAAGTCATTTTCCTACAGTTATTTTAAAAGTATATAGTTATTCTTCAAGTAACTATCCTATCTATTCAGCAGTCCTTGGAGCTTGTCCCTCCCTTCCTTGCTCCATTTTGAAAGAGAATGTAGTAAAAATGCACACTGTATTAACACCTCTCTGCACCTCAAATTAGAGAGTGCACTGTGATACAGTTTCTTTTGGCTTTCTGTTTTCAGTCATTTCCTAATGGTTACTAAGGTTTAATGCATTGTTTTGGCGTTTTAGTTTGGTGTCTTTTTTGCATAATATTGCAGTACCTGCCTAGAGGGCTCAGTTGTTGCAACAGGTCAAAGCCTGTCTTTGTGTATGTGAAAGTTAGGATTCTTTTATCCAGGTGATTCTGCATTCATTATCTCTCTATTCTTTTTGTTTGTTTCAGTCACATGCAAGTCATAAGATGTGACTACAATGCTCTGCTATCAGCTTTTTCGCTCTTCCAGGATGTGATAGTGTTACTCACAATATTTGGGAGTAGGAGGTTTAATACATTGCTTAAAAGGAGGTCTGCCAAAGGTAACAGTCTCCATACACCTTAAAATATCCTAAAGGATATACAGCCTATTCCTAGCAGGACTGGAAAGGTAACACTAGCTCAGCCAAACAGCTCCAAACTATTTCATTACCAGATGCAAGCTGTTGTTTGTAACACATTCAAGGTAGAGAAAATTTCATTTTCTTCTCCACCCCATTTAATACTGAATCCAAAAAGGCAATAGATTCAAACTTTCTTGAGAGTGTTGTCACTCCATTTACACGCTGCTGTCTGGATTTTAGGGCAAATTTAAAAAGAAGTGAGGCCCAAGTTTATTTTGTCTTCTTTTTATTTTCACTTTTATACAAAAAAAAAGTCTGACATAGTCGCATCAATGAGAACAAAGCTGCAGTGTGCACTCTGACAACAAAAATCATATAAGGGTTTAAAATATATTGTTTTACTGTTTGCAATAACAATGTTAGTTTGCTTTTGCTTTTTAAATATCCCCAACACCAAATTGCTGCGCTTGAAATTCTTGAAAGTCCTCTGGGATGGTGTCTGAAAACAGAAAAATATGCAAAAGTTTAGTCTCTTCTGACAAAATTAAGGAGCACCTAAATTACCCACCTACTCTCTTTTTAGGTAACATGCTTCTCTTTTGTTTACACATTAAGAATGAACAGGGAATGTTTTCAGTTTTAACTGTATACCACTGAAAAACATGAAGAGGCTAACAAGACAGTGAGTGCTGCAGTGCTAGCCCACAAACTATCAATTTTCAAATTACATATCTCTGAAAAGTTTGTGGCTAGCACTTTTAAGTTATCATCAACACTGACTAGAAAGGCAAAAGAAGTGCTTGTCTTGCTCTGCATGCCAGACATATTTGTAGCGTCAGCATATCTATTTCTCACGTATCCAAATTCAACTTCCCTGTGATGGTTTCCCAGTCCACAAGAAGGGACAAAAAGCATTAATCCCAGGACCAATAGCAACTGGCATAAAGACTTGAGACTTGGACAAGGGAGCTGGAGATGGATCAATGTCATAAGAGCAGCTACAGTTCAGTCTGAAGTGTTATTTGCAGTCTGCCTTTGCCAGATCCCAGAACATTTTATCTGGAGAGGCACAGAACAACCATAGAGTTAAAGCTGCAGCCAGCAATGGAGCCACAGCAACAAAGCTCAACTGCATGACCTCAACTTCACTCTGATTATTTCCACCCTGATGCAGAAGAGGTAGCTCTGAACTCAAAAAAAGGACATGTGTATAAACACACACAGTACGTAGAAAAAGGGGGTAAGTCCTTTGCTTTTTGTTGAACACTTTTAAAAGGCTTGAAATTCCTTTCAAGCCTGTTCGCCATAATGTAGGAACTTCTCTGATATGAAAATAGAGATACTGTGGGACTTCAGAGTTCTTTTGAGTGGGTTTCATTGACTTCATGTAGCTCCTGCAGCAAAGCCACTTGCGTGCTCACTGCCATATAAGGGTGACTCAGTGGCAGCTTTGATACCTGGCTTTCTGAGAAACCACAATACTGTTGAAAATACTTACCAAGCAATTTTTATTTGTAAGCACTACTGTCTACAAAGTCCCTGTTTTACTGTGACCTCCAGGAGCCAGCCTAAGTGTACTAAATATCCAAGTACCAGAGTCCATCAGCATAACACACCATAGAGTGGCCATGTCCCCTGCAGTCCTGGACTGGGTTTCTTACATCCACAGAAAATAGACAAGAAAACTATTCCAACCTGGCAGGCAGATTGTTTTCCAAAGGCTAGGTATGGATGCTGAGAGGAGGAGGGGCAGCCCCTTCAGCCCCAGTTCAAGTTAGCTGAACTGCTGCTGGGACAGAAATACCCTGAAATTATCAACTTCTGTGTGAGTGACAAAAGTTTGAGTTATTTTACATAGTGGATAATCAGGGCTAAGCTAAAAGGCTCTTGTCTCAAGAGAAGTGAGCCAGCATGCTCCCACAGAATCAGAAGTGTTCCTACATGGGAGGAAAGGCATCTTATGATCTTGTCCCCCCACACACAGGACCAGCCAGCAAGTACACAAGTGACAGTGATGCCTGATGCCTGAGCTCAATGGCTCTCCAGGTGTATTTCACCTTGTATTCAAAGCTCAAGGCATCTACATACATGATGTCATGTAGATTTATTTATTATTATTGTAGTGTATTTATTGTCTGTTTACAGCTCTCACAGTCAGTTGGTTTTTATATAACATTCCTAATTTTCTGATGACAGCTATTCCCCTCAGATGGCACATTCTCTGTAGCAGTGACTGCTCTGGGAGGAGCAGCGCTGAGGTGCTAGTTCCTGTCTGGTGGGGCTGCAGTGTGCTGCTGGTGTCAGGGGAGGCATTTCACAGCTGTGAATAACTTGGAAGCTCAAAGGAAAGAATGCTAAATGGCTTACTGCAACAGCTTTACTACTGGTTCTCCATTGTCACCTGCTAGTTGTTAGCTAAAATGACGTTAAGAGCAATATTACCATTGCAGCGATATTTCAGGTTGGACCAAATAATGTTTTCCTGAGAGAAGCAGAAAACTCCAAGCCGTCCTCCACGCATTGTGGTGTCTATAGTTACACCAGAGTCTGCCACTAGGTTAGAGCCTTCATAAAATCTTGCCCTTAATGAAAGCAAACAGAAGCTCCATTAGGTCTTTTCTAAGGCTGCAACATTCCTGAAAGTAATGTTATCCATGGAGACTATTCTTGAACATGCTATCCCTCCCATCTAGCCCCGGGTAGAAAAAGCAGTTAAGGTAGTTCCTGTATAGGCTGGGAACTGGAGCAATGCTGCATGCTGGCAAGAGCCAGACAAGGGAGAGTTTTTTGAGGGGTTTCTACATATCCTAAAAATGCTTTAGAATGGTTTCTTTTCCTGTAGTTAGTCCAGCTGAGCACTTCAGCTCTTGATATTTTCCACAGTCAGTAGTGATAGGACAACCAGACTAGAACAGTTGAAGAAGGCTAGATAGATATCATCTTGCACAGTTTGAAGCTGAACTTTTTTTTTTTTTTTGTAATAGGAAAAGTTTCAAACAAATCATTGGGATCTTAAACTTGTCTGTGAGATTTCTTTAAAAATGTGAATATCATTAACTCCAGGAACTGTTTTGCTGATCTAGCATCTCCTTGTTAGAAAACTCATCAGCAAATTCCCGAGTAGCCCTGTGAAGGCTTCACTCCACCAGCTTCCCAGTGTGTGCTCTGTATTGAGGGCTTGAGCAAGACCACACCAGAGCTAGCTGAACTCTTTGTTGCAGCACTGCGCACATCAAGTCCTCGGCCTATGGGATACCGGGTAAAATGACCTAGAGGATATTGAGCCTGGAGGGCCCTGTTGTGGATGAGGATACTGCTTATACATTTCTGCATACAAGAAAAGAGCAAATGGTGAAAGGAATCAAAGTTCCTGTGTCTTTTCATAAAATAAGGGGGAAAAACCCAAATCCTGTTGTTTTTTAAATTTTATTTACTGATTTGCTGAGGTAGTTCAAAAGTGGCTGTACAATGAATAGAACTTGTTGTCTTGCAAATTTCCATGGGAGAGGCTGGCTCAAGTGACTTTTTCCTAGGCTTCCTTGAAGCCTCAGAAGACCTTTGCTAGACACGTAGTGGTCTGTGGCATCTGGCCTAACCAGACCGCAGTGACAGTGGACAGGGGACTGACAGAGGCTTGCTTTAGGCCTGGCTGCCTTCAGTTTTATGTGGTTGCACACAGACTGAGAAAGCCTGAGAGGCCTGCAGCTTTCTCAGTCTCTGTGCAACCACAGTTTTAAAGGATTCTGTGACACAGACTGTGCTACCTTTCCCAGAGTACAGGGAGCATTACTTAGGCTGGTGGGAGAGACTGCAGCCATAGGAGATGTTGGCTCATGCAGCAGCTTTACTAACTTCTTGGTAAATGTAAGTTGCCGCCCAAGATCTATTCACTACTGCCCTGTGGCTGGGGCACAATGATTGGCAGTATAAATGTTCTTAATCCATTTTAGCATAAAAGTCAATCATGCTCACTCCAATTACCACAGAAGATGATGCTCTGCACTAGAAAAGTGGAATAATTACACCATGAAGTTACTACATCTCAACAGCAGGGTGATGATTTTCTTGAAGAAAAGCTGACTAACCCACATTTCTGTTCTATTATAAGGTTGAAAGACCTGAGCTGATCACACCAGGGCAGTTAGTTTTTTGCATTTCAACATCAGCCTTGATCTGCAAGTATAATTCCTGCTGATTTCTCTGCTGGATGTTGCAGAGTAAAATGTTTCATCCTGAATGGTGATTTTGTTATATTATTAACCTTTCCCCCCCCAAAAAAAAACCCCAAAAGAATATATAACATGCATTACAAAGCTTTGACAAACTTTCTGACTATACGCTGAGTAATCTCAAATCTATCGCATAAGGATAATTACTTGTTAGTTAGAATCACAACTTCTAAGTGGACAACTTTTATTCTGTTTTCCCAGAATACATAAATTAACTATCCCAATTCCAACAAAAATATTCTAAAATATCAAAATTAAGAAAAATATTGCTTTTCAGATCAGTGGCCATCAGCAGCTCGGAAAACAAGGTATTAAAGCCAGAAAAGAACTCATCAGGGTAAGGCACAGTTAAAAGAGACAGATGGTCCATACAAAAGAGGTTTAACTTGGAATTGTCTAGGAAAAGAGCTGCAGGCTGAATTCCAAAAGTCTGATTTGTTACAAGGCTTCATGAGTACAAAGCCCAGACATAATACAGATTCTCAGGCTATCATCTGAATCAGGTGCTGAGAAATTACAGTTTAGGCAGACATGTATCTCTACTCACCTTATCTATCCTTTCCTCTCTTACCTGATATAACCAATCTGAGGTCTGTGCTGCAAGAACCAGCGATAGGAGACTTTATCTTTCCACCCTACATTTCGGGGGTCCTTCCACAGCAGCCTGACCTGATCATCAGTGTCCCCCGTGTGCCAGAGGGAGTTGCGGAGGTGCTCACCAGGACCTGTCTTGGATTTCACAGCCTGCAAAAATACAATTTTCCAACACTGACCACAGCGAAAAGTCACTTCCAGGAGCCAAGATTTTTTCTTAGTGAGGAGGAGGTCTGCAGAAGCCTCTTCTCTGCTGTTAACAGCCCTTAACTTCTGTTCTACAGCCGCAGCCACTGCCTACATGAACAAAGTGACCAGCTGGCTACCTGGACAAAGGAAAAGGAGGCAATCTGGCCAGTCAGGGTCAGAGCACAATCACTGCAGAGACTAAATGCTCCAGCTGATCAGAAAGGCAAGATGAAGTTCCTTTAAAAACAGTGCTATTGAAAGGGCTGTGTGGCAGCTGCCTGACTTAACTATTTTGACAGCAGTTGCCAATAGAGAACAGCAGTCAGGCAGCACAGCTGACATGCACTGCAGTGGCTTGGCTTCTGCATGGCATGATGACCTAGCCCATGGCCAGCATGTGGCAATATGGCATAGCCGGGCTGCAGTGAGCAGTATGTCCTTAGCTAGGAGCCACCACCAGTACCTTTAGCTGAATGCCAGGCTCTGCAACAGCTCGGAAGGGAGTTGCTTGCCAGTACGTCTGTTCCGTCTGTTTCCACATTACTACATAAAAGCTAGAGCTGTCTTGATAACCAAAAATAAAGCCAGCATAGTCGTCATCTGTCACTGTGTTCACGTGAAAAGTGCCCTCAAAGTCAACGCCGTTAAAAGCCGTGTAACCTAAGGGTACACACAATTAAAAACAATTCTGCAGAACACATATTTTGTGCATTTTCTGCTGTAAAACTTGAATCTCGGAAGAGGCTACATACCAACAGCAAGGCCAGGATCACTGTTCATCGTCTGGACAATTTCCATCCCCTGTAAGGGTAAATTCAGGGTGGTTAGCATGTGTGGCAAGCTGGATTGGCTAAGCCTGACAGCCTTTTCTGGTCTCCCTCTAGCATCTCCTTCATCCCTCTCTTCTGTTTTTTCACAACATATCTGTGATGCTTGTAGCTCTGAACTAAAATCAGTGAGAACAATAATCAAATAGTAACATTTCAGTTGCTCGCATAGCCTGAGTTGGGAACAATTTGTTGGTTTTCCTAGTGCAAAATTAGTCATATTGGTATTTTGTTTCTTTCTTTCCCTACCACCATCTTCTGGAAATCTGAATCTGGGCAAAATTGGGGTGTAGGAGAAGAAGGAAGAGGGTTGTGGGAGGAAGAGAGCTTTTCCTAGGCTTAGCTCATACAGTTGGATCACAGAGCTCAGGATTAAACTGACTGCCACGAATGGGTTAAGGAAGAGGTACACATCCCAGCTGGCTTTTTGCAGTGGGAAAAAACCTGCATGTTTCCTGTGACTTATAACACATTAGCCTCCTGAAGGCTAAAATTTTTTAGTGTAAATAAATTACTGGACTCCATCTAGGAGTACTAGAGTGCAGCATCCAGCTCTGGGGTACCAGCACAGGAAGGACATGGATCTGTTGGAGTGAGTCCAGAGGAGGCCACCAAGATGATCAGAGGGATGGAGCCCCTCCCCTGTGAAGACAGACTGAGAGAATCATATTTTTTCAGCCTGAAAAAGAGAAGGCTTTGGGGTGACCTAATTGTGGCCTTCCAGTTCCTGAAGGGAGCCTACCAGAAAGATGGAGAGGGATATTTTACCAAGAGCATGTAGTGACAGGACAAGGAGTGATGGATGCAAAGTAAGAGCAAGTAGGTTTAGATTAGGTATGAGGAAAAAAAAATTTACTGTGAAGGTTGTGAGGCACTGGAACAGGTTGCCCAGAGATACCCCAGACCTGGAAGTGTTCAAG
>VXBQ01017286.1:79189-89388 GCA_013400175.1 Phainopepla nitens
GTTCAAGGCTGGCTGGAGCTCTCAGAAAACTGGTCTAGTGATGCATGTCCCTGCTCATGGCAGGTTGGGGTTGGAATGAGATGAGCTTTGAGGTCTCTCCCCACCCAGACCATTCTATGATTCCATGAAATGCTCTGTTATTTACATGTCAGACTTTTAAATTATAGGAAGGATTAATGAAACTTGTTTGCTACAGAAATTTGAACAGGGTAACACACATCTGCCTTCTGGCAGCAGTGAAATCAACCCATAACAAGTTGGCCAGCATGCAGCTGTTTTAGATTATGAGCATCAGTTTTGATAGCTTGAAGGCTATCAAAAGGAAAGTTCCTTCATTATTACTCCTGAAAATAGTCTACTAATTAACAGCTTCCACTTTTCATGTCTGCCAGAGGTCCAGCAATTACAGAGCCAATTTTATTGTGGTTTTCAAATGATCTTTCTCAGACAGGTAAGAAAGACCAACTGTATTTTTACCTGGTTCAGAACCACCCAGTTGGGATCGATCTGCGCATCCCCCTCTGGGTCCAGCACCACTGTCTGATAGGCCCTGAAGTCAGTCAAGGTGATC
Source organism: Phainopepla nitens (assembly GCA_013400175.1). NCBI lineage: Eukaryota > Metazoa > Chordata > Aves > Passeriformes > Bombycillidae > Phainopepla > Phainopepla nitens. Next base: position 79,761 of record VXBQ01017286.1, read on the forward strand.
TCTGCATTCTCAGGGCACACATCGATCCGATCAATCACTGTATCCTGGTCAAAATCAGACTCACAGACATCACCAACTCCATCACCTGAATGCATCAGAGAAATGAAAGGAGATTTATGGTGCAGCAAGTAGTCACATCTGGCCCAGCCATGGATTAGGGTGTCCAAGAAGCAGGCAGAGCATCAGCTCTGCTGCCTGTAGTGCCTGAGAAAGGGCTTCTGTTTTGGCTAAAGGGCCCCTGAGTGCTGCTGTTGCTCCTGGGATGAGTCTATGCATTGATAATGACTATGTTGCATCCTGGTGCCTAAGTCTGGAGATGAATGCAGTGCCTGAGAATAAAAATGGCTCCTGAAGGCCCATCTTACCATTATCATCTTCCTGCCCTGGGTTGGGGACCAGCCTGCAGTTGTCAGGGCCTGGGGGCAAGAGGTCAGGAATGCCATCATTATCATCATCATCATCACACTCATCACCCAGCCCGTCCTTATCTGTGTCCAGCTGGGAGCTGTTAATAACGGTAGGGCAATTGTCTGTGCTGTCCTGGTGCCCATCACCATCGCTGCAAGCACAGAAACAAAAAGAAATGGTATGCCAGCATCAGCTCTTGCCTCTGCACAGGGAACAGCACAGACACCTGAGGGGGAAACACACCAGTGGCAGCTCTGGAGCCGGAAGCAGACCAGTGGGCAATACAACCTGTTGTTGCTCAGGTGGCTGAACTGCAAGGAGATTAGGAACAAAGAGACTCAGATAAGATAAAGTGGCAGGAAAGCCAGGAGCTATAAAAATACTCGGGGAGAAGAAAAATAAGCCTTACATGGTGTGGGAAACATACTGGAGCCCAAGACCCCTATGAACGTCCACTCCTAAAAAAGGCATGTAAGTCACATCCAACAAGTGCAATATTGGTGAATCAAGAGGCACTCAGGAGACAGCGAGAGCTGGACACCTTGTGTCCCTTCACTTATGTGCACATGTGTCTTGGTGCTTGTGAACATGAGGTGTGAATCTGAGTGAAACTTTAAGAGAGACTCTACATGAGCACCTGAAATCAGACTTATTTGAAAACAAGCACTGTTCTCATCCTCCTCCATAGCATGTTTTTGTGGTGGACTTGGCACTGTTACATTAGTACTTGGACTCAGTGGTCTTGAAGATGTTTTCCAAACTGAATGATTGCCATCCTGCAGAGGGGACATGCAGTAAGAAATTGAGGAGAAAGTCTCCCTCCAAGCCATGGCTGTATCAGCTGGTTACAGTGAAGAGCCACCAGGCACAGGGAACAGAGACTACAGAAGAGGGTTCAAGAAGTTATGGGGTGGCTACATAACCTCTCCATCCCAGCTGTTAAGTGCATCCCTGAAAAAAAAACTGTCTGAAGCATGGTGTGTTTTGTATGCACACCAAAACCAAATTGCTTTCTAGCAATTAGCAGGCATGTTTTCCCTCAGCAGCTTCTTATTAGCCCAGGTGGAGCAGAAGTGAGTGGCAGCCACATTAAGGTCAGGCTATGACTTCTAGGTAGGAATATTCCTGAATACCTCTCCCTGCTTAAGAAATATGCTTTAATTTTAGATCAGAGTAATCAATGTTTGCACAATATTGATGCAATAAGCACCATACATGTGTATCTACCGCAAGCTTAGGCATGCTTCACACAGCAAATGCTTCACACACATTAGTGAAGTTTATGGGGGAAAAAAATCCTTTTTTTAAAACAGGTTAAAGAACAAAGACATGTCAATTTAAGAGTAAATTGCTGATGGCCTTGACAGCTACTGGCCCAAGACTGGGAATGATCCCTGCAGACATGGAAGTGGGCTCCCTATAGGCCCCTTTACAGAGAGCAGGACCCACCAGTGGCCCTGGGCTGAAACCCTCTGTGGCTGATGAAATGCTATGACAGCACAGGATCTATAATTTCCCTTGCCTCTTGCTGTAAGTGAGGTGCCCATGGGAGGACATGCCATCCCTTAAGCTGGTTATGCAGAAGCTGCTTCCAGACAAATGATGCAGTTTGTCATGGGATGTGCTCCTGTGAATGCCTAAGGCATATGAAAGCCAAGACGGAGAAACTAAGACTGGATCCTTGCCAGTCTTGCTGTGCTAAAGCAAAGGGGTTGCTCTGCAAGTGTTTTACACGTTATAGTAAAATTTTGTTTCTGCAACACTAGGTTCTTAAGGAAAACACAGAGCTCTTAACTGTGAAATTTCTGCTAAGGAAACAGAGGAATAAAAGATGAATGAAAAATAAAGAAGAAAGGAAAGACATTTTCTCACTAAGAAGCTCTGAGCAATGCTCTGGGTTTTACAGCCAGAGAACTAACTGCTTGAATGTCACTTCCACAGGAACTCAGAGGAAGCCTGTGTGAATGGCTATAAGGGGCAAAGGCTGTGTAAGTGTACTAACACAGAGAAGAGAACAAACAAGGCTAGTAAGTCCTAGCACTGTTTTTGAAATAACATCTCTCTGGAATGACATCCAGGCTAGCCTGAGGGATTACAGCTCTCCAGGAATCAGCAGCGTGCTTCAGCTCAGGACTAGCCTCTCGAACAGCATACCTGTCCTGATTGGTATCACAGGAATCTCCAACCAGGTCATTGTCAACATCTGACTGCAAAACAGAACAGAGAAAGTTCCAGTATCAGCTGTCAAGAGCATCTATTTAAATTGCAGGATTAAATCAAAACACAACCAAATCAAATACAACTAAAATAAAAGCATGAAAAGACACTTGTTTTACAGAATATATTATCTCTCTTGCATCATCCATCTAACAAAAAATTCAGCTTTTTTTTTAAAAAAAGAAGACAGTGAATAAACAAAGTTAAACTTAATTGAAGATTTCAAGCAAGATGCCTCTTCTACTTAAAGTAAGTATTCCTCATTTCTAGCCAAGGTTTATTTCTTAAGCATCTTTAAAAATCTACTGTTTCTCTATAGTTTCCAACATTTTTCATTAGTCATGAGGAGTGAATCAGAATTCCAGCATATGAAAACTTGCAGTGGCTTCTCACCTAGGAGCACTGAAAGTTTTAATAAGGACACCAGGATTTTTGTCCTAATTAAAGAAATATCAAGTGTAACTAAATCACACCCCTGTGTGGAGTCTGGCATTGAACTCTGTGGGACTGAAGCCCATTTCAGAGCATGAGAGTAGAAGATTCATGCTGAGCAGAGGTCCTAAAAACATCCCAAATTACGAGAGTACAACTGGTGGCTCCCCTTTCTCATCAGGAGAGTCAGCAGGTCTGTAAAACTCTCCTGAATACCTAGATATATACTGTATTATATTATCCAGGAAATACACCTTATTATTAAAATATAAACACTATGGCTGCATGAGTTGCTCCATTCTCTTGCACCTTTTTAGGTCTCAGCAGTCTCCCTCCCTAAACATGAATAATTTTTCCTTCTGCCTGCTAACCTGGTTTGGGTTGCTGATTGTAGGGCAGCTGTCACAGGCATCACCAACACCATCACTATCTGTGTCCTCCTGGTTTTCATTGGGGATCCTCTGACAATTATCCAAAAGGTTCTTAACACCTAGAGGAAAGTGGATTGTGTGTTAAAGACAATTCCTATATTTGTCCATACTGGACAATATAAACATTAAAACAGTAAAGACACTATTCCTTTTCACCAAGTACTTAATCCTGCAATGAAATTATAAGCCTGCACAGTAAATCTTTCTTATGTATGCATCATTCATTTAATAATTAGGAACATCTTGCTAAAGCACAGCTGTCCACCCCATCACACCCTTTAATTACACACAATTTCATTCTATCCTGTTCCTGTATTACAACTTACAGGATGGGACATTTAAATTTTTTTATTACATTTGAAGGAGAGTGATTTTTTTCACTTCTTTCAAGCCTCCTACAGCAATGAAAATAATATGTTATATAGCTCTTGGGTACCAGTAACTGGCAGCAGCTGGATGCTCTTGAAATTTGTACCTTTAAGGAAATGCTGAATGGTCAACAACCTTAACTTCTACATGAAACATGGCTTGGTTTCTCTGTTACAGTGTACAGTGCTTCCAATGCAGGCTAAGATATGTATTAACTAAATTCAAAGGATTAAAACCACAGGTTTCATGAAGAAAGACTATGTGTTACAGCTGGTGACATGCACTCTCCAAACGCACAGCACACTCCGGGCAAATTTGAATGAAATCACAGAAGCTGAAAGTGAAAAATCACCAACCATCTCCATCCATGTCATCATCACAAGCATCTCCTTTCCCATCACCATCTGTGTCCCTCTGGTCATTATTCAGGACATTACGGCAATTGTCACAAGCATCTCCGAAGATATCTTGGTCACTGTTTCTCTGGTTAACATTGGGAACCAAGACACAGTTATCCTGCAGGAGACACAGAATCAGACATCAGTCAGGCCATGAACCTTTAATTTCTAGTTCAGTTAATTTATAAAACTATTATTTATGTCTCCTTCCAAAAAAAAACCCAAAAGAACCCCAAAAAACAAACAAACAAAATACACACACACACACACACACACAAAAAAAAAAAAAAACCACAAAAAAACGCTCAAAAAAAAGCCACCCAAAAACCCAACCCAAAACAACAAAATAGGGTGAGCAGTTTTGGCATTTTGTGTCAATATTAGCTCTGGATCAGATTTCACTTGCTCCCTCAAAGCTCTGCTTTGAACCACACTGTGGGAACCCTAAACACAAACACTCAGTACCATAAGGCTTTACTTATAACCTTGATTTCTGATTCTCATTTTGCATGGGTGCATGGTGAGTAACCTGTTTTGGTACCCGAGCTTTCTCACATGGTCCCTTCTCTAAAGCTGCAGTTCAAGGCTTGCAGATGCTCTCTGTGAAAGGCCATTGCCCCCTTCTGGTACGGATTAGCTGGAAACTGGAGAAAGAATTTAATGCAAAAAGGTACTGGTTTTTGTTTGGTTTTGGTGGGTTTGTTTGCCTCCAGCAAGCTGCTATTGACTTTTAAAGTCCACCAGGAGATATATGGAGAAAATTTTATTTCAAAGTGGTATAAAATTTCTACACCTATCTAGTACACCCATGATCTCATCCAATCACCCACAGAGAAGAACAACAGAGACTGAAAACAATATAGAAGTTACTTGATCATGAAGGTGCTGAACCTGCAAAAAGATTTACAGTTGTAGGAGGATTTAATTTTTTTCATTTTAGAACATTAGTAAAGTCAGTTGATTTAAGGTGGCAGAATTTAATGTGGAACTCTGTGGCAAAAGAGCCAGACAGACCTTCTGTGACTGCCAGTCTGCCCCAGACCTTCTGTGACTGGTCGTCTGCCCTAGCTCCAGGTGGACATTTGTACTCTGGATAACATGTTCTCGTTGGCTTGGAAGCACATTAAGCACTATCAGTCAACAATCTTAACATAGAACAACAGTTGGCTTGTAAGAATACAGGGTGAAAACAAACCAGCTTTTTCAATCTGAATGTATCCTCTAATATATTCTGCTGTATGTACCCACATGGAAACCTCTTCTGCTTTGAGGACACGATCCAAAGCTTTTTCAAGTTATTGGCAAGACACACACTCATTTATGTGGGTTTTGGACTCCTGATGAAATATGTTGTCAGGTCAATCTGCCCTTTAAATAGAAAGATGTTAATGCAAGTAATATTCCTGAAGGTCATGCTGTGGGACAGTGTGACAGAAGGACACAAGTTCTATACACAAAAAGCTCTAGAATTAAATGATAAAAGGTAGTAACACAGAATACACAATTTGGATTTAAGGCTGTGTGGCTTGAGTCTTGTAAGAATGAGCATTATATAAAAGAAAAAGACAGGATTTAAGGGGCCACAGACAGTGATGGGTATGTAACAATCTCTGGCAAACAGTAGTGAGTCAGATTTCAGAATCACTTCCCATTGCAGCAATAGGAAATCCTTCTGTTTGCATAGAACCCTGCATCCTGACCTATACACAGCACCTGCTCATTGGGAATGCCATCTCCATCTGCATCATCATCACAGGCATCTCCAATCCCATCACCATCAGCATCTTCTTGTCCAGAGTTTGGGACAAATCTGCAATTGTCCTAGACAAAAAAAGAGACAGGTGTGATGTTCTGTAGGTAAACTGGATGCCTTGATAATTTGAATGACTTTTCTCTATTATTAATTAATTGGAAATTAATCATCAAATTAAATAGAATTCAACAACCTAAATGAAATATGAATACATCGAGTCATGGTTCTTACAGTCTTCCTCTTTATCCCTTCACGCTCTGAATTATTATAGAATTAAGAAAGCATTTCTTACCTTTCTGCAGTTTTCAGCAGAGCATGAGAGTTCTTCATTAGGGTAGCCATCAATGTCAACATCTTTTCCACAAATATAACCATCACCAGCCCAGCCAATGCCACACTATCAATAAAATATCATAGTAGTACTATCAAAAGGTTAATGAGTCACTGTAGAAATATTTAAGAAGGAAAACTCACATCAGTCTTGAAAAAAGCCGCATATGGAAGTCATGGCCAGATATTGAAGTACAATGAGATACAGAGAGCTTGAAACAAAGGTTTTCTTTCCACATCAAGAGCTGCTGCAGTGTATCCAGACATAGCTAGAAAGAGCTACAACTTGATGTCAACTGGAATGTGTGCCTGACACACCTAATGACTTCAGTGGGAGCCATAGATTTCTTACAGACACTGGCCAGGAACTAATTTTGGCTCCTCAGTGGCAGGTTGAGTAAAAGAAAAAAGGAGACCTAGGCAGAGTATGCACCTAGCATCTTGGCAAGGGGCATATGGTTAGATGGTATGACTGTGTTTTGTTCAGTATCTCAAGACCACATCTGCAACAAGAGGAAGTTTTAAGAGAAAACTGTGTTGGCAATTACTAAGTCTGCATCTGCAAAACAAATGCATCTGTGCACAAGTTTCTCCTAGACAATTACATTATTACTCTTTCAAACCAACACATCATTTGTGTTGAATACATATGCAAAGAACTGCATGTCAAAATCTGGCCTTCCCTTAAAACCAGGACTTGCCTACTACAAGTATCTAGGTGTCTTCCCTTTACAGCATGGACTTAAAACATCCTAGATTATTTATCTTTGAAACAGATGTATCTGAGGCCAAAGCAAGTGCCAGCAAAAGCATGCACTGTATCCAAATTTAGGACACAGGAGTAGTCTCTTGCTTTCTGTTGCAAGATGGGAAAACTAAGTAATATACTTCAGTATACTCTTACAGTGGAAGTTCATATTCTACTTGTGCTCCTCTGCTCCCATAGCTGGTAAGCACAGTACAGCCTCCCTGTGCCTGGAATCTGTCATCTCACTTTAAAAAATATCATCTGTATCTGCCAGCAAATAGAGGCACATTGGCTATGCAGAGAGGATCCTTACTCACAGCTATGTAGCTGAGCACCAGGGAGGAATTTGTCCCCCTTGTGATATCTTCTGTAGAGGGGCACTTGACAGTCTTTTCTGAAGAGACTACAGGAAGTCTATAAAAGTGATTCCTAAAGATCTAATTACACAGACACAGTAAATATGATACATGAATATGGCTGCTTTACTGACATGTGGCAAGAACAAAACAATTGCAAGCCAGTTTTCACAGCTGGTCTTGGCCAGTGTGCCTCAATTGGTACAACATCCAACTGTATAAAATGACCACAAAGCCTTTCTCATTTTCAGCCTACAAAAGGCTGGATTTCACTGTAAAAATGCATGAATTAATGAACTCACAATACATGTCACCTCTCCTCTCCTCTCCTCAATACAACGGGCATGGATGCTGCATGGATTGAGGGCTCGATTCCTACAACTCCGTTCAGCCTGACATCCCCTGGTTTGGTCTCCTGTATATCCTGGTTTGCACTGGCCACAGTGGTAAGACCCCTGTAAGAACAAAAAGTCACCAGCCAGTCTTTTAATGGTGCTTTTTTCCTTTTTAAAGCAAGCACAAGAGCAAGATTCAAATCATACTGTTTATGCTGTGCAAGTGTGGTTCGTCATCCATTGAGGCCTCCTGTATTGTGAAAAAACTTTGTTTTCTACAGGAAAATTATATTTGGCTCCAGCAATGCATGCTGGAAAACATACTCAACTCTTACGTTTTTACACCAGTGTTTTGTTAAGCCAGAGAAAAGTCATGTAGCAGCAAAAGGTCCTTCAAGGCCAGGGCCTTGTCCTAGCCAGCATCACCCTGCACTGCTTCCAGGTGGCTGAAACTTTGTGCAAAACTCTAAGCAGCAGCTGATTAATCAGGCTGGATGATCTTATTTCACTGTAAAGCACACCTACCAGTTTATCTAAAGGCAACTGGGCACAAATTTTAATCAAAGGGAGATAAGAAAGTTCATCATGTCTTTGTCCCATTTTATTTTTAAGCTAAAATGTTTTTAAGCCAATTTGATCCAAATCTTCTTTTTTAGAAAAGAATTCTGTAGACACAGCCATCCTCATTTACACTGCAATAAGAACATCCATATAAGTTTTTGGTATGGTTTACCATGACATATGCATATGTATTTCACATGCATTACTCTCCTGTGTAAACAAATGCAAAGGAGCTAAGCCAAGGAATCTCATTTTGTGCTGGGCCAATCACCATATGAGACATAAACAGATAAATGCTGATAAGGTGAGGTCTTCTTTAGGCATCCAATGTAATTTTTGTCACTGTCTCACATTCTTGTAGACCTGTAAATTCTGACATAAAAGTTAATTGAGAACAATCTTTTTATCTTAGGGAGAATAATTTTTTTTTTTGATATGTCAAGGGACAGAAATAGGCAGATCTCTGACAAACATGTGTGTCTAACCATTGGTGCTGATCCTGAGGTGCTTCATACAACTTCACTCTTCGTATACAAAGTCTGCTGGAAGACCTGTCAGGACTGTCGTAGCCCACCACCACAGAGAAATCTACTTACTGCTCAGACAGGCATTATTTTTTTCCCCTATTCCTAACTTCATTACAAATTTTAACTATGTTCTGTCTTCATATTTTCAGGATGAAGATGACAATAGACAGATGACTGAAGAGTAAAATAATACCTGGGCCCTGCAAATGGTATGGCTTATTTAAAACACACCAGCCTGTGCACTATATCCTAATGGACACCAGGGTATTATCTTCTGGAGTCTGCTGAATTTGCTTGGTATATTCTGTCCTATATCAAGCTCTGGTATGCATTAAAATAACCTCTAGGGCAGCATTTCCAGACCAGACTGTTTCTGAAGGGATATAGGATTAGAAACCCCACACTGCTCTGTTTTGACAGATGGCAGGACATCTGAGTGCCTGCTCTCTGTAGACAGGGCCTGATGGCTTCTCAAAGGGGCTGCATGTCCAGTCATGCAGCAAGATACAAAATGTGAAAGTAAATGTTCTAGACATTAAAAAAAAAGATACAAACATACTGAACAGTGAAAGCACCCCTAAAAAGACAAGCTTATTCTCAAGGAAAGCTAACACTGAACACAAATGGTTGCCTCAACAATACCTTGCTGTAGAAAGGACCACCTTTACACTTTAGAAGGATACTTCTAACTTTTCTCCTGCTATGAAGAAAGCCTGTAGCACGTACAGGACAACGAGGGAATCAGGCCCAGTCAGCATGGATT
>VXBQ01017286.1:89696-108039 GCA_013400175.1 Phainopepla nitens
AGTGCTGTGTCCAGTTCTGGGCTCTTCACTACAAGAAAGACATTGAGGTGCTGGAATGAATCCAAAGAAGTGCAACAAATCTGGTGAAGAGTCTGGAGGACAAGTCCTATGAGGAGTCACTGAGGGAGCTGGGGGTGTTTAGCCTGGATAAATGGAGGCTCAGGGGGGAACCTTATCTCTCTACAAGTACCAGAAAGGATGCTATAGGTGGGTAGTGTTCAGTTTTTTCTTCCAAGTAAGAAGTGATAGGACAAGAAAAGATGGCCTCAGATCCTCAGGCCCTCTCAGGTCAGGGGAGATTAGGATTGAGTACTAGCAAGAATTTGTATACACAAAGCATTGAAACAGGCTGCCCAAGAAAGCGGTGGACTCACTGCTCTTGAAGGTGTTCAAAATAGGTATGGATGTAGCATTTGGGAAAATGGGTAGTGGTGGGATTGTCAGTGCTGTGCTAAGAGTTGGACTTGGCCTTAGGGGTCTTTTCTATCATAAGTGATTCTATGATCATGTGATTCTATGTCCAACTTGCTTCATAGCATTAAAGTGGTTGTATGCCCTTTTTATTGGATCCTGACATCTTTCAAACCATTTTTACTTCTCCTATGCCTGCTCTCCTGGGTTTAATATCTATGGGCATTTACAGTCTTGTACCAATTGCAACTCCCTTTGTTTCCATTTATTTAGAGGGATAGCTATTACTGTATGCATAACTCCTATAAAGAGATTACCCAGAGGAACAGCTTGTTGCAGCAGTTCTCAGGAGGCAAGAGATAAGGGAAACAAAGGTTTAATCTTTCAAAGGAGGTTTCTTGCAATAACATACCCATAAACAGACATCACTGGATGGTATGGAGAGAAGAGCTCCTGCTCTTCAGGTAAAGTTATAAGAATACACTCAGATGGATGTGTTCATGACAAATCAAGTATTGATTTTTTTATTATTAGCTAGGAAAAGAGGAAAAGCTTTTTTGATTTATTAAAAGACAAAAAAAAAATGTATTATTAAGTGCTCTTTCATCAGACCCACAAATGACGCTCTTTCATCAGATCCACAAAACCCAGCCTCATGGAATTTTAAAACAATTGATTTTTTTAAAGGCATAAATGAAGAGATGCTTACCACAGTGTTTATGCAATGGGAATTTGGAACACAGAGTCCAAGTCCTCCATTCTGACATTCATCAATATCTAAGCAGACCTAGCAATAAACCAAATTCACAAACAATAAAAATAATGTCGATTTATTGAGATCAAAGATGAAAGAAACAACATCAAAGTTTAAGATTAAAAAAGAGACGTAGCCTCTCCTGAAACTGCTCTGAGAATGTCACAGACATATCCATAGGCTAACTTTCCAAACCCTGAAGAAACAGAAAATTTCAACATTAGGATGTGCTCTGGTTCACCCAGAAGAGATTATACTAGGGTACTTCTAGGGTACTTACAGAAATAAGAAAAAAAAAAAAAATACAGCCAAACAGGCCTTTTAAATAATTTTCTTCCTAGCTCAAAGCCAGTTTACAGAAATCAACAGAGCCCCCTGAAGTTAATCAGAGATACTTACAAAGATAATGGTATTTTTTCTTGTCTCTATGCCAGTCAAGAGTATTAGATTGTTAATATTCCCATTAAAGCTATGCAAACACAATTCAGATCTCTAACTGAAACACTCTGAGCTCGACCTAACAGCATAGGCAATTACGGAAGGACTGAAAAATAAATACAATTCATTACAGATGCACTGCTAATATAAAACCAGCACCTTGCAAAGGAAGTTGTCCTGGAGGTGCTACCACTCACCTGCTTATTGCTCTTGGCATAGCTGAGTCCTATCCCTTGCACGGTCTGTCCTGTATATCCTGCAGGACAGGTGTCACATCGGAAACCTGGAGCAGTGTTCACACATCGCACTCCAGGGAAGCACGGGTTGTAACGACACTGCAGAGAGAAAACAGACCAAGCCCATGTTCTTCATGTGCTTCAGTAACATCAGACTCTGACTGTGTGTACAGACGTCTCACCAAAGGCAATGCTACATTCCACACCTCTATGTTCTCTGTTCAGAGAGGGCTGAGAGAGGAAACCGCCTCTGCAGGTATTTCTGACCTCAGTAAGTCTTCAGCTATCTCTGTAATTTAAATAACATTTGCAACCTTCCATTACAGACCTTCCAGTCTGTAGTTGATGTCCTAAACTCTCATCCTGAATCCTTCCTTTAGCTGGGCAGATTCAGATCCCTCAGAGGCTGAAAGGCTCCTGGAAGGGTCCAGACCACAGTATCAGGAAAGCCACATAATTCCAAGCCTCCAAACACCCCTTCTAATGTGTTTCGTACACACAGAAGTGTCAGCAGCATTTTCCTTCATTTATATTTGGACAAATCTGATAGCCAGAAGTAATCCAAATATAAGCCAGATAAGTAAGGGATGTGTCAGTGGCATCCACATATTTCTAGACTGGAGGTTCACCAACAATCCTTGGAACTTCTCCCAAAATATCACATGTCCACAAAATCACCCTTGGCCTGAAGGCATCATTCACTTACTGCCTTATGCAGTTTCACAAAACAGCTGTGATTGATTTCACTGGTCTTGTGGGTGCGAGTTTGGGAAACACATCCCACACTGCTGCCTTTCCAATATCAACACTAGCTGCTGGGTAATGTTTACAAGAGTATCAAAAACATCAACATGCCATCCTGCTGCACAGGGCTCAAAGACAACAATAAATAAGAAACATGAGAAAGAAATACTAAAGAGTTTAAAAAAAAGCCTTTTTTTCCTCCTTCCATCACTAACAGAAAAACTTATGCAAGATGGAGAGAGAACAAACCAGTCAATATTCATCTAGAGACATACAACTTGCAACTAAATACACACACACGGAAGCAAGAAAAGGTATGTTTAGTATCAAAGTGTGTTTGACAGAAAGATTTGTTAATGGTACGTCAATCAGTAATACAAGGAAAACGTCAAACTTAGGACGGACATTTTGTTCCTCCTTATTTTGCTGTGGATTCTTTATTGTAAGCAGCAGAGGGCACCCAAATTACACAGCACACAGAGCAGAGCTGCAGCTCCCAAAGTAGAGCTGGGCACCGGCATACCAAAGTAATGTCTTCAAACCATAATGAATTAGGGAGCATACTGCACAGATGCTAACAATCTCAGGAAATATTATGGCAGCTCTTGTCAAGGAATCTTCCAGATTTGTCTTTACCAGGATTTGTATAATAGCTTATTTTAAAATGCCTATTATTAGGAAATATAAGAAATAGTTCACTCATAAAAGGCTTAATTAAAACAAAACAAAACCAACCAACCAAAAAAACTTTCCTGCATATCAGCTAACTCAGGAAAACAAGCAATATAACACATCCTCTCTCATTAAACAATTCAAAATTATTGCCATTTATTGTTTCTTTATTTCTCCCTAAGTAAAAAATTACTCCCTAAGTAAAAATCCAGCTGATTAAGTAGGTATTTGCTGGTGAACAAAACTGCTCCTGAAAAGGTGGCATTTTTAATGGCAGTGTCCACCTAAAGACCTCATAATAAACAAGACTGTATTTCTATGACACAATTTTGGCAAAAATCCCTTGCTGTTTCTAATGTGAAAGCAGGTCTGTCATGTAGAGTGGTGGCAGGAAGATGAAGGTACATGAATCTCCAGTGATTAGAGCGTGACTGCTGACAGACAACCACTTTAATATCAAGCCATCATAAACCAGTCTCTGTTTCTTTTTCCACCACTGTTGTAGTGGGTAGAGTTGCTCCAGCCCTGAAAATGGCAGGGAGGAGATTATTGCCATGCTTTGCCTTTGTCTGAAAATAGTTCAGGAGGTGAAACCTATCCCTACTGGCAGGCTCCACCTAGGCTGGCTTAAGCCTCACAGCATGCCTGTCTGTAGCATGAAACATGTACCACAGTTGTCTTGGATTCACCACAGCTGTCTTGGATTCACCACTTGCATTCACATTTCAGAGCTTCACTTCCATTTTTGGCGCCTTCTGTTGCAGCAGACACAGTTCATGCCATGTAAGGCAAAATGGACGTTGCCAAAGCCTCAGGAAACTGCCACACTCAACTCACTTTCTCTCCCCAGTGCTTTTTGCAGACAGGTTAAGGCACATCACATCCTCTCCTCATGGTCTACAGGAGGGAGTAAATCAAAAGAGCAGTCAAAGCACATTTCCTGTTGGCTAGGAAGGAGAAATAGGGAATTGCTTTTGCTGTTTTATATTATTAAACAGGTACACTGGTAATACTGTGTTATCCACAGGTAGAGTTTATGACATAATTCTGCTGGTTCCTTGGTCTACCACATCCAGGTGCTTTTCCACAATAAAGACTAAAGAGTAATGGTAAAAATCACCCCACAAAAAAAAAATGCAGTGAACCTGTAAGTGGTTTTGTTGATTCTGTTGTTTTTTTGTGTCACATTCCAATTAACACAGGTTTTCTTTAATCATTTAAGATGCTGTAAATTTATTAATTCAGTCCTCAATACAAACAAGCTCTGAATTTCTAACATATGGTACAAGAAAAGAACTAGGTTTAAGTCAACATTATCAGATTTCAACACAAAAACAAAGACACAAAAGGAACAATGACGACGACTTAATTTTCTTTCATCGATTTCTAAGCTAAGGATGCAAACAAGACTCCCGTTTCAGTTGAAGAGAAAACTTTGGTCTCCAGGGTTGGTTCAGGAGCACAACAACTTAGAGAAACAAAGCCCATAATAAAAAAAGTGCTTCTGCAGCCTATAAGAGGAGCTACAGCATCTCCTTGTGGAACAGAAATTACAGTGTCAAAAGTGTGTTTTGGCTGAGTTTAGGTTCTGGGGTTTTTCTCGAAACATTAAGCACCTTTAAGTGACTTCTCAATTCACCAGAGTATTCCAAGTTTTCACACACGTAACCTCCATAAAATGGAAGAAATGTCAAAACAGGGATATAAAATCAAATCAGAATGAATTAATATTCACTGTGCAAGCAGTCAGTAAATGCTGAGGACAGCAAGTATTAGCAACCCATTGATATGTATGCAACAGTTGCTTTTTAGCTTTTTTTTTTTAATTCAGTGAAAGTAACTATTTTACCTCATCAATATCTGAGCATGTAACTCCATTTCCTGTGAGTCCTTCAGGGCAGGGCCCACACTGAAATCCCTCTGCTGTCTCCATGCACCTCACTCCCCTGAAGCAGGAATTAACTTCACACTTCAGTTTAGTGCGCCTAGGAAGCTGAGTTGGAAAACTCACAGTGCCTAAACCTTTAATGTAGAAAGAACAACAGTTTCAGTGACTGAAAGAAATGTTCATCATGGCTCTCAGCTGGCAAGCATTCTGAAGAAATTCCCAAGACACTTCATGTCCCTGCACTGTGCTGCTATCAGTTCTGTGGCTGAAAACACTCCATGCTGGGAATGGCCCAGGAACTTACTTGCTGGGAATGTCCCCAGCAAGGGGAAATTGAGGCTGTTCTTTTAGGCCCATGTGCTTCTCCTGGCTAAATACGGGAGTCTTCCTCCTAGGTTAGTCCTAAAACATATCTGCTGCTGGCCAGGGCAGGAAACTCTGAAAGCCTGTGACCTCAGACCAAGGGACTCAAGTATAAGGGTACAAATACAGAGCATTTATCTGGCTAAATTGGTAACACTACCACTTCATAAGAAGAACAATGTTCTGGTTTCACAACAGTATCTCTGACAGTCTACAAATAAGAAGAATAAAGAAGGAGCAGCTGGCAGCCCACAAACACAACAGTACCATGCAAGTACATAGGCTCAGATGTGCAGAGACCAGCCAAAGATGGGTCTTTCAGAGACTCTGGCAGGTATGGAACCTTGGTACAAATGCATGTAGGAATTTGACTTTTCCTTTGGCATTTCCACAAAAAGGTTACCCTGCCTAGAGCTCAACTTGAGTTTTGATGAGGCTGACAGACTGGGAGAAGAAATCAACTAAAAGGCCTGATGACTTTAAGACCTTTTGTCTCACACAATAAGGGAGTATATTGGTTTTTCTACTGACTGCACTTGTGTACTGATTGTCAGTTGTGTGTAATGCAGGAGGGCCATGCAGTGGCATTTGGAAAAGTATGCATTTTTTTCATTTAGAGAAAAGATGAAGACCACCTTTTGGGTCTTTATGCTGTTAACTAGTGACTGCCTACTCAGAATCAGACAAACTTCAGATGGACTGCATAGGATCATCCTCATACTCATAATATCAGCCAAAGCAGAACATGATTCCTCCCTTGTCCTTCTACTAAGATCGTGCATGAAACAGCTGGGAGACAGTGTCTTCCTCCACAGGAACATGTAGCACAGTTTTGTGGCAGAGTGAGAACTGACAGTACAGCCTGAGTGGTACTGCTTGGTTTAGTGGCATTTTATCCCCCAATAGGTGATTGTTGGGTCTGTGGAAACTTTTTCCTCCAATGAAAATGTGTTTTAAATTTGTGTCCAAATACAAATACATCTAGAACTTTGGACACAGTATTTTTTAAAAAGCACTTTTTAGAAACCACATAAAGCTTACATAATCTATACTAGTTTTAAAACAACTCTCTATGTCTTCTAGATTACCAGCAATAACAGAAATACTCACCACATGCTTGGCACTCGGCTATGGTATTTCTCAGAAAAGTTGTTTCTTTGACCTTGAGAATATAGAAAATAAATATTATTTAGGTACAGATAGTTCCAGTTTGCACCTGGCTGAGAGAAGCACCATTAGTCCCCAAGATGCCCCTCAACCATGCAACACGGGTAATCGATGTTAAATGAGATGCACTTTGTACTCCATAAAATTAAGGATATAGATAATGGGTGTACTTAGGTTCAGCCTTCATCAACAGGACCTTTAAAGTCCAAAGGTCCTTGTTTGACCAAAGGAATATGCCACCAGCAATTCCAGTTCTGACACCCACCAGCAAGTGAAACAAATGCAATTTCAGTTCCATGCAATAGACCTATAACTATAGAATAGTGGGCTAGGATGGCTACTCTACTTCCTCACCAGACACTAAATTTTCTGGATCTGAATAAGCAAGCCTCATACTCTCCCACATTCAGTGATCCTCCCCTGAAAGCACGGAGTACCAAGACCTGTATGGTAATTTCTTCTCAATTGTGTCCTGCCTCCAAGGCAGTAACTCTACACAGGAGTTTAGTGCTTACCCAAAGTCTGCACTATCAAAGGGGCAAAATTGGGATATTTCACACCAAAGCCTCTATACAGTACCTGTTGTCTAAGAAGGTCTTTCACATCTCCCAGTATTTGGTTCATCTGCATCATTTGACCCATCAGCTGCCTATTAAAATCACCTGCAGGGAAACAGCAATGAAAAAGAGTGCACAACATAACTCTTCTTCATTTGTCATGGTAATTTCTGAGAAATAAGCTAGAAACCCCATGAAGTGTCATGGAGGGCCAGATGCTAAGTAAAGTTATGCAAGCCCTGTAGAAATCACCAGAGCAAACATAGTATTTATCTCAAATTTTATAATTGATTTTCATAAACTCAAGGCTTTTCTGGACTGAACTCCTCATATACCACAGAAATGGGCAAAGCAGAAATCTCTCCACAGAGAGAAAAATAAGATCACAATTCTTCCACCATTACCAGTGTTAAGGCTCTTCTAGGCAACTAACACCACCAGTGCTACTGGTTCAAGACCAGCAGCCCTAAGTGAAACCTCAGGATTTCAGAACTGAGTATGTGTGACAACGTATTTGGGGCAGGAGGGCAAGATGAGGCCATGAAGCATATGTACATGCAATGGGAAGACACCCTGCATAAGTGCATTTCATGTCATAGAATCAGAGTCATAGAATCATCAATGTTGGAAGAGACTTTTAAGATCATGCAGCCTAACCATCCACCCAACACTACCACCATGACCCCTAAACCATTAAACCATCACCTCAGCACAAGATCCAGACACCACCTAAACACCTCTAGGCAATTCCACCTTCTCACTGGGTAACCTATTCCAATGCCTGACCACCCTAATAATGAAAAAATATTTCTAATATCTAAGCTGAATCTCCCCTGTCTCAGTTTAAGGCCATTTCCTGTTGTCCTCTTACTGCAGGCATAGCAGAACAGACTGGCACTCACCTGGCTATACCCTCCTTTCAGGTGGTTGTAGAAAGCAACAAAGTCCCCCTGAGCCTCCTCTTCTTGAGAATTAACAAACCCAGCCCCCAGGCTGTTCCCTGTATGACATATCTTCTAGTCCTTTCATCAGCCTTGTTGCCTTTCACTGGACACACTCCAGCACCTCAATCTCATTTTAAAAATGAGGTGTCCAAAACTGAACATAGGATTTGAGGTGCATCCTCACCAATCCCAAGTACAGGGGATGGTCCCTGGTTCTGCTGGCACAGCACAGCTGTAACCACAATTGATTCATACATATTTTTCAAAGTGAAGTTACTCAGCTTTCTGAGCAAGCTCACTGTGAAGCTCTGAGGACACATCAATAGTACCTGCTCTGACAAAAGAGTGTTTTTAGTAACTGCAACAGTCACTCAGCTTTTCTTCTCAAAGGCAGCTCATCACACTGTACACAAGTGTCATGGCTACATTTGCTTCTGACAGGTTCTGACAGGTGCAGACTTTGTATGGACTCATAAAACATCTACTCAACACACTATAAATTCACACCAAAACTCAGTCCTCAATACCAAGTAACAAATTAAAGACCTCTAAGACAAGACCAAAAGTTATATCTGCAATGAGCCATAAGGAACGACCAGATCAAAACCAAGATCTTCACAGATTTTAATCTCTTAAATGAAACACTGGTTTTGAGCCAGTGACAGAGAAGAAGCAGACAGCATGTTTAGCACAGTAGGCTTGTAGTTCCTTCTGTTTGCAGCTTACTTCTGAATTTGTACCTGTCAAGAAGAAGATATTTGTTTACTTCTCTAAGTCTGTATCTAAAAACAAAATTTACAAATATATGCTCTTCCACAGTCTAGGCAGGCAGGATATTTTGATATTATTCCTGATAGCTTCAGGGAGGTTTATTCACATGTAATTTTTGTGACTATTGAAAGCTTATATGAAAAAATGCTTCTCTTAATGTTTACCTCATTGTTTTGTACTTCAAAGCATGTCAAACTGTTTCCAAACATTCTAGTGGGAACCGTCCAACTCCTCACATACAATGTTTTCTTTACTCCATATTTTCTAATCAAGACACTGAACAAGTTTAAAGAGTCACGAATCACCTGTTCCAGAGCCTGCCTCTGTTCCAATCCTAAACTTGCCATATTTTTATTTGAGTGACAACAGCAGGGCATAATAGCATGGGTATTTTAGAATCCCACAGTAGAAGCTGGCACACAGGCTGTCAGGCCAGATGCTGGGGTCTGTTCTTGTTTTATTTTTAAAACAAAGACTCATTTAGGCATTATTGATTGAAATCTGCAAAAAATTCTCAGGACTTCAGGCGGTGTTTGTTGGCTAGCATCTAAATCAAAACCAGATCTATTCTGTAGTTAAGTTTTGCAGACTCCTGGACATTAAGGTGGACTAAACAGGTTAAACTGCCATGAACTACATGTCCTGTGTGCAAATTTAGACAGCAGAGTAGAAAGAGATGAATACACCTGGTTTTGTTTTTTTTTATCTTCCATTAAAAGCAATTCCAATCCCACTTGAAGCAGAATAACCAGTGCTTAGGGATATGTACTTTGAGAGGCTTTTAAGGGAAGCTGTCAGACCACAATATAGTGGACCCAGGAGAAAGCAGGTAAGCAAAAGATACCAGCCAGAAGCTATACAATTATCTGGCCTTTCCATGTAGCCTCACTCATCCATACCCCTAATATCTAACAAGGCAGCTCCTCAGTTCAGCTACTCTATAGTTCTATATTCTTGAGTCATTAACAATACAATTAACAGAATGGCTTTCACAGTAATAACTAAGTTCAGAGACTGCTCTGAATATTACTGACCAACAGGGAGCTGAAGTCCCCATCTCTCTCTTGCCAGGATGTCGCAGTATAGAATCATAGAGTTTTGGATTGAAAAAGACCTTTGAAGATCATGTAGTCCAGTCTCCTTACCATGGCAGGGACACGTTTCACTAGACCAGAATGCTCAAAATTTCATTTAGCCTGGCCTTCAGCTTTTCCGGATGGGACATCCATAGCTTCTCTAGGCAACCTGCTCAAATACAGGGCCCTGGATTTCAAGCAGGCAACCAGCTTCATTCCATAGCCAATTGGCCCAGGCATGCACAAATACTAGCCACAGTGAAACACCTCATCGCTATTGCTTCTACCTTTCTTGGGAACAACAGCTCTCTGGCTCTAGCAACACACTTGCTCCTGTCTGTGTCATTCAAATCCTGAGTTGTCATTCAAATAGAATGACACCCATTCAACCATAAAACAGCCTGAGTTGGAAAAGACTCAAAAGGATTATCGGGTCAAATCCTGGTCCCACATGGGACAATCCCAAGAATCACACCATGTGCATGAGATCATTGTCCAGCTTCTTGAACTCTGGAAGATTGTGGTTTCTTGTCCAGAGAGCAAACCATGATGATAGTACAGATGATGGCTGACAAGAAAAAACATTTCTGAACAGCCTATAATCTTTCACCAATGAAGATATACATATAAGCTGTATGTGGAATTAGGAAGAGGCAGGTTCCAAGTAAATAGAAGGAAATATTCCTCAGATATGTCATAAATTTCTTGTCAGGAGACATTCTCTACCATGCATTCAAAACTGACTGGACAGATTCATGAACAAAAATATATATTGAGTACAAACCACAAAGACATCACCTCTGAGTCAAGACCTCTGAAGACCATGAACTGGAGGACAGTGAAGGATTCAGAGAAAGCCACACAAAGAATCCATTCCATTACGCTCTTGCCCATGGATCTATATCTATGTCTCTATCAGCAACTTGGTCAAAAGAACCTTTGGTCTGGTGCAGCACAGCTATTTTTTTTTATAGTTTGTCAGGCTCAGGTACCCTACATGAACTAGATAACCTCCAAAGATCCTTGGCGACCAGAATGATCTTGTGATGATGATCACGTGCAGTGTACTAATCTCATCTACCAAACCCAGTGGATCTTGCATTCTATTTTCCTACTGAAACACAGAAATTCAAATATACATCTTCAGCCTGTGTCTGATCATCATAATCTCATCCCACTGCTTAGGTGTCTCAGCCTCACAGATGGAACATGGAGGCAATGTTGCTGCCAAAGCAATGAGCAACAACCAGGCACACAGTCAAAGCCATGTACAGTTACTCAGGTCCAAAGCACTCCCAAAGATTTTCCAATTAATATGAAAGCACACATTTTTATCAAGATATTAGATCTCACCCCTCTATACAGCTGAGCTTTTGCATTCCAGCTTTTCCTGGCAGTAGGCAAAATTATCAATATTCGATAAATTATTGCCATAGAAGGGCATCATGAAGCATACACAAAGTTCAAGGCAGACAAGTTAAAATGGGTGTTGGAACACCCACCTTTTCTTTTGGTGAATTTGACTATGTAGACTTTGAATGTATTTATGTGATTAGGTATTATTAATTACTATTATTATTATTATTAGTAGTAGTAGTAATAGTAATAGTAATAATGATACTTTCCACTTGAAAGTTAAAAGCAACTGAACTTGGGAGTCTAAGCGAGGTGGAGGCACCCACAGAGAGACAGTCTGTCTTTGTATTACCATTTGTATTATTGATAAGTGAGCAAAAAGTTACAAATGAGAAAGCTGCTAATTTGCAATTTGGAAACTTGCCGTGAGGGAGCTGCAAGTTTTTGCAGAAGCAAACACTGAATTACCCTTTTGTTCCATGTTCAAATGCCTGTTGATTTAGTGAAAAAGAGAGAGCTTTGAGGATAAAATTCATTTTTTATCTAAGTGTATATATGTTAAGAAGCAAGGAAATAGAAGTACCTGGAACTAACGATTTACACAGCTAAAAGGTAGACCAGATTTTGTTACCACTGCACACCATTGATGCCTACATTCATGTGACATATCAAGGATACTCTCATAAAATTTCTGCATCTTGTCTCTATTCTTATCAAAACTAGCAATGCTGCAGGGTTGGTTTTGCAGGGGGAACAGGAAAGGGTACAAGAGAGAGAACGTATCACAGATCCTGTTTCAAACCTTGAAGTGAGTTTCCTTCCTATGGTTGTCATATATTAACATATTGCATGCACAGTATGAACCCATTCTTCTCCCTCATATCCGCAGCAGAAAGGCAGATGGACAGGGACTAGAATGACTACAGATGCAACAGGTTTAGCACAGGTTTTCTGTGTCCATAGATTGGGAAGCATCCTCACCTAACACAAGGGATTGCATTAAGCCTCTGAGGCCCTGCAGGGATCCAGAAGCCTCACACCTTCCCTTCCTCCCTTTTCCCAGCTCAGTCTCCACAATGCTCACCACAGGCAGAAAAGGAATTGTTTTTAAATAAATGTCCTCTTCAGCAGGTGACAAAAGCCTTGGCTAAATTGTGGCAGGACTAGTGGCTACTCTACAGTGGCTTCTCCCACAAAGACATACAGGCTCTGTGGCCACGGCACAAACATTTTCTTCAGTCTCTTGTGAGTTTCTTCACACCTTGCTCCTCCCCTCTGGGTGACAGTCCACTGCTCAACAAGCGATTAAAACCGTCAGTGTGGATAAGTACATGGGTAGGTCTTGCTACTCCATTCATCTTCCTTTCACATAACCTGTAGCAATGTATCCCATTTAGCACTACTTTCCATTGGCAATTGTTTGCAATTCGAATACTTAAAATATTATTAAGCTGATACAAGCAGATCACCGTCACAAAAAAATTGCCTTCCAAATTAGGCTAAAAAAACCTCTTTCAATCATTACAGACTTGTCTTTCACTAAAACAACAATTCATTGCTTTATCACCAGCAACAGGTTTCTCTCCAAAAGGAGTTATTTCTACAACATTTACATGAAATTGTCATAGCTATAATTTAGGCAAATAATTGTTACTACTTGGCTATAGGCTTCTTCACATTTTCAGTGTTCATCATATTAGCTTCCTTGGACTAGTATCATTAGGAATAATTTTAACTCTCAGTTGCAGGCCTTACCAGTGTACTGAGGTACAGGCTCAATTTGTTGAAGAAAACATTCCTGCAGGTTTCCCACTTCGGCAAGGGTTCCTCCAGTTACCAGCTTTAGTTCATCTAGTGTATCCTGGGTTCATAAGAAAAACAGATCTCACTATTCTGGTACAACAATGCGAAAATTGAAATATTAGACAGAGTAAATTAATTTTCTTAAGAGAGGAAGTCCATTTCTTACACATGCAGGGGTCCTATACCATTCCCTTCAGGACCATCCATCACCATTTGAACTGTGTAAAATCTCTAATCTTTGCCTTGCAGATTTTCATATAGCTGGGGTTTTATTTCAAACTTTTTTTTTTAGTGGTCCAATTCACATGATCTCACATACTAGGGAGTTCACATATTTCTGTGGCATATGATTTTTTTTTAAGTGCATCCAAAGCAATCTTTTTTCCCTCTCCTCTCAAGCAGGTACCTATATTCATGTCAGGAATATGGGCACCTCAGTCATTCTCCATAATAACAGGCTCACTTTCAAGCCTGTAATGAAACAAAATAAGTGGGCAACCTTGGGGGCAGAATGCCTTTGCATCTTCTCTTAAGTACTTTTGATTAATGATGATAGAAGATGCTGTGTTTATCTCAGACTGCTAATAGGGAGATGACAGGAAGCTTTATCAACTCCTGGTTGGCAGACAGAGGAAGAAAAGCTATTGCAGTTAAACAGATGAGGGTTTCACTCTGGCACCACAAGAGTTCCCCCTCTCTTTTGTCTTTTTTATTTTCTTGGAATATCATGAAGAGGAAAGCCACATATATAGATAAGCATTGCTCAGACAGAACAGCTGTAAGAAGCAGTGAAAAGCTGCCCTTAGTGCATTAGCTAAGTCCTTACAAAAAGTCCACTCCCCAAAACAGCGACTAGATTGTAGTGAAGAAGGCAATAGTTTTTTGGAATTTATTAAAAAAGCTAAAAATTGTGTTTAAAACAAATAGCGTAATTATTATAGAGTTCACATGAGCTAAGATTTCACCTGCTCCACAGGGAGCTTCTATTTACATTTATTTCACAACTTAATATTAAAGTATTACTGTACAGAGCTTGGTTGCCGTGAGGACTGAGGTTTGAATTCAGTGATCCAGAGGTCCGCTGGTGATCCCTCTAAGTCCTCAGCCGGTTCCCAGTTTCCATGCTCACCTGTGGCTTCTCCTGGAGAGTGCGTAATTCAGCTGCCACCACCTTCTGAGACAGTGCTGAAAATGGTTTTGGCAAGTCCTCAATGGCACCTACTTGCAGACAGTCCAGATACAACTCTATTGTGCTCAATCCCTGCTGCAGGCCACTCAGCCACAAGATGACAGCATGGGGTTTCCCATCAGCCAGCTGGATGTTGCTAAAGATCACGGAATTCAGCCTTCCATCACTCTTCAGATAGCGCAGCACCGCTAGGACAAAATACACAGAAGGACTATCACAGGGTAGCAGATAGCCCAAGGCTGATCAAGGAACATCCTGTGGAAATATGCAATTGCTCTGGTATTTTTCCTCATGTCCGCTTTTGTAAATGCATCCCATATGCAGATGCAATGGTAATAATAAATGGGACATTGACTCTCAAAGCAGCACTAGCAGGATGCTTTGCGTGACTCCCTATTTGTAAAGCTCTGCTGTCTGTGCTGAGTTTTCCTCTGCTGTCTGTGCTGAGTTTCCTCTGCCTCTCTAAATGGCTTTCTCAGGTCTCTCTAAATGGCTTAATCACTTTACAGGCCATAGTATGCTGAAGGGCAACTGGTAAAGTTACAGGGCATAGCAGGCAGCCTGCAGTCAGCACTTTGGTACGTATATATCTGATAGACCCAGAAATATCCTGTAGCATAAGTGTACAACTAGAAAATCAATTTCAGTAATGCATATCACATACAGTGGAGCCATCTAAGAGTGTATCCAAATGCATCATTAAAAACCAAAGGAAGCATGTTTC
Source organism: Phainopepla nitens (assembly GCA_013400175.1). Lineage (NCBI taxonomy): Eukaryota > Metazoa > Chordata > Aves > Passeriformes > Bombycillidae > Phainopepla > Phainopepla nitens. Next base: position 104,790 of record VXBQ01017286.1, read on the forward strand.
CAAACCTGCACTTCTCTGTAACAAACACTCAGTAAAACCAAAGTATAATGCAGAAAGGGCATAGTTCACTCCTAGAGATGACTAAACCTTCTCTCAGCTCTTTTTAAAAGCATTAGTGACTGAGCTACCTGATAAAAATTCTCATTACATTACGTAAAACGCACCATCAAAATGCACCACAACAGTAGACAAATACTCTTACAATAAATATTGGCTGAGTAATATTGAAAAAAATAGCCCTTTTCCTAAGGAAATTGGATCAGTAAGCTGGAATCTGAGAGACTGATCTCTAAGATCAGCTAGCTAGTTCTCTCCACAAAATCTCTCCCAGGCTCTCCAACTGCATATCTGTAGATGCAACGAGCTGAATGCACCTGGACAGTCTATAACTCCCTGCAATATCAGACAGACCTTGTTTCAAAGACCCCACTGATCATCAGCCGACAGTCTCTTATTTCCTGACCATAACAGTTATGCGCATGAGGAATCAAGCTGCACAGACATCAGACATCTAAATATTTGTGTACTGGCTCTTGCTAAAGTCTGAAATTCATAGACAGCTGCTACAGATGCATCAAGTGAGAGCTCACAAATGGTCTGACACTAAGTCAACCAAAAATTGTGGATGTAGTGGAGGCAAAAGCTCTTACTAGCTTTGGACCTAATAACAGCTACTTACTGAAAGCATCCAATTTCTACTCATTTAACAAACTCCCTTCCCATCTTTCCACTACTAATATAATTGCTTTGATGCTATGATACCTGTTTATTGGTGATCTCCCAACTTACTGTGCACATGCTCCCTAATTTTTCTAATTCCTCAGTCTAATGATTAAAAAAACCCCAGATATATACCAGCATAAATGGGACAGGGTACGTCTCCATCTTTAAAGTCTACATTGGTGCTAAAGCCTCAGCAGCTGTGATAAATATCAGGAATGTTTTCACTACTGTCTATGTCAAAACACTGCCAGAGCTGAGATTTCTGCAAAGGTGCAAGAAGTCACCAGTAACTCTCTAAAAGATAGCACTTCTTGGCAAACTCAAAGATATGGCAAGACAGAGTACATTGCAGGCATTTTATTTATGTGAATGTTATGCATGGCTGGTCATATAAAAGTAAGGTCTTTGGCTCTGGGCCCTGCATTCAGAGTGACCAAACACAACAGTAGCCTAGAGAAAGAAAGAGGAGATGGAGGCAGAGCCCAGAACAGACCCTGCCAGAATAGTTTCAGGACAAGGAGCAATCAGGCTTGGAAGGAGGATCAAGTATTCTTTCCTCAGCCAAAGCCAAATATTCATCTGGTAAACTAGAGCTGGCTTTTGAAGAGAGATTTTCTTGGATTACAGCCTCCGCCTCTAAGATTTAACTCATCCAAGCCGCTGGAGTATGTTTGCTGCTTGAGTATTTTACAGATATTCATGAGAGTGTCATGTAAACTGCTTAAGAAACAAATTTTCAATTAAAATAGGAGCTGCTTCACAGAATTGTTTAACTGCAACACTTCTATGCACTAATTGCTGTTTGCTCCATAAAGGAATAATTAAAAAAGGATAAAAAATTCATGGACGCTATCTGTCTCTGAAAAGCAAAATTGTCTACCATAACTTTAGCTGTTACTCAGTAATTCAGACCTGCACTTTTAAAAACATTTAGGTGTTATAAATACGTTACTATCAGCTATGCCACAATAAAGCCAGAATACGAGGCAATTATTGGGAATGAAACTCCTAAATGTAACATTTTAAAGTACAGCTAAGGCCTGCTTTGAGCTCCTTAGATCAGATTTGGGTGCATAATTAGAAATACCTCACAGAGAAAGTACTATTAATTCTTTCAAATCCACATATATTAAGATAGTGCATTTTGCTGAGATGCCAACATTGGTTCACCACTGAAGTGATGATGTTCAATCGAGAGGATCATATACAACTGACACACTCCATACTTGCAGCTGACATGACAATCTCCTGGATGCAGTTTAACTTACTGTATGAAGTAGCCAAATGGGAACCCTAACACTTCCAGAGAAATCACATGTGAAAACACTGCCTACCACTTGCTCACTGCCATATGACTTGAACAAGGTGCTCTAAAGTAGTAAGAAGGCAAAGAGATCCAATGAACAGTCTTGCAGCAAAAATCTTCCCTCTCTTTGGCCAATCCTTTACATCAATCTGATGGTCAATCCTTTACATCAGATAGGTTACAGATGTCCCCCATCTATTTACCACTGGTCACTGACAGGACAAGTTATTCGTGCTGCCCATACATATGCCCCTATTGCTTTTGTCCTGCGATACAGACACTTCTCAAACACAACCTACTGAGGACAAAACCAAAAGAAACCATGTAACCTTCCACCAGAAACACTTTAACAGACTTAAGAGACTGTCAGTAACCATCAGACATGCAGATATTTTTGAAAATCAGAGCTTGATATGTTCAAACTTGTATGTATATAGAAACGTTTGTGTGTACATGTGTTCCTATATATACGTACAACATTTACAAACATAACTGTGCATGTGTGACAGGGAGAGCGAGTATGTGTAATCTATCATTTATTTAGCAATTAAGTAAATCAGAGTTAGGAATTATATGACACTTTTGATAAGGCTGTGTGACCAGGTATTACCCATTCCCAACACACATATAGCTCTTATTCCCTTACCCTAGAAGGATTTTGGCAGACCTGATAAAACTACCAATGTTTTATCTAACCCATTCCCTAACAATGTTTAGTATAAAGATGTGTTTTTCTTCTTTTGCAGCATATTGAATAATTTCCAGTATGAACTGAAATTTCTCAGAATTTCACAGTACATTTGATTCAGCTAATTACTCAGTAGTCAATTACTGTAGCAGTGGTGAAGTCACTGCAGCAACCATAATGTACATAAATCAACAATCTTTCACTGAACCTTAAAATTGTAGTGTATCCTAAATCTGATTTACAGATCAATGAAACTCTCTATTTCTAAAACTGCTGCAGTTCCTACTCTGACTACTGATTAACTAATTCCAATAAATAAAGAATAAACACTTTATTTCACCCAACAGATCTCATAAGTGCCAGGAATATTTGTCTTGCATAGTCACATCTAACCTCCAGGGTCAGCGGAACAAGAAAATAAGAACCTGCCTTTCATATGCATGAGGAAGCATGTGCGTGTGTCCCTTGCATTCCTGAGTAATAAGAACCAGTGACTGTCCCTTGGGGAGAGAGGGAAAAAAGAAAAAAAAAAA